>OMMV01203367.1:0-13422 GCA_900302635.1 Chatrabus melanurus
CAGCACTCACCCGCTGTTTTGTGGCACTCGGTTATGTCCCGCGGCACTCGCCTATGCCCCGCGGCACTCACCCGCTGTTTCGTGGCACTCGCTTATGTCCCGCGGCACTCGCCGCTGTCTTATGCACTCGCTTATGTCCCGCGGCACTAGCCCGCTGTCTTATGGCACTCACTTATATCCCGTGGCACTAGCTTATGTCCCACAGCACTTGCCCGCTGTCTAGCGGCACTCGCTTATGTCCCACAGTACTCACCCACTGTCTCGCTGCACTCGCTTATGTCCCGTGGCACTCACCCGCTGTCTCATGGCACTCGTTTATGTCCCACAGCACTCGCCCACTGTCTAGCGGCACTCGTTTATGTCCCGCGGCACTCACCCGCTGTCTTATGGCACTCGCTTATGTCCCGCGGCACTCGCCGCTGTCTTATGGCACTCGCTTATATTCCGCGGCACTCACCTGCTGCTTCGTGGCACTCGCTTATGTCCCACAGCACTCGCCCGCTGTCTAGCGGCACTCGCTTATGTCCTGCGGCACTCGCTTATGTCCCGCGGCACTCGCTTATGTCCCGCGGCACCCACCTGCTATCCCGCAGTCACACAGAAACTGTTACTGTCCTGTTGTTCGTACACTCACCTGCTGTCCCGTGGTGAAAATATTCTGCATTTATTTTTAAAGTTGTTAAGCTTTATGGGAAATGTTGAGGTTTCCTCCTTTTGGTATAACCTTTTTTAATGAACTTTATTAAACAAAACAACACAACAATATTTGGCAACATATTACCATACCTGTTGTCGAACAATCTCAATATCACAGAAGGATAAACAATGTCAGAGATTGCAATAATAGAGCTGCTCCAACATCAAGAAGTGTCCTGCCTGAAGGGCTTCGCCCGGAAAGGGGGCATGGAGGTCAGTTTGGCAGAAGATACACGACTACCAAGTACATTGGTACATTACAGTACCAATGATCCATGCGCTGTGCTGCATGCTGCCAGGTGGACGATAGCGCCCTCTGTACACCAGCACAACGGAGCTCAAATGAAATAATCAAGATAATGAACCGCTATAGAAATGCAGTCCATTTATCTTGACTGTTTCATTTCAACTCCATTGTGCTGGTGTACACAGGCAATAATACAAAAAATTGTTTCATGCATCGATCTGACTGTATGTTTTAATTTGGCAATATTAAACAATATGAATTGAATTCGGTGAAAAAATTTGAAATCCAGAGAACCAGTGGGAGCTGCAGAAACAATCCACAGAGCGACTGAAGAATTCATGCAAGGGTTAAAGGTCAGGTTTATAAGACAGTGGTAAGACCAGCAATGATGTATGGGGCTGAGACATGGGCAGTGAAAGGAGAGCAGGAGAAGAGACACGGATACGGACATGGATGTTTGGCATCATAAAGCTGGACAGAATAAGAAATGAACAACAAAAGTAGAAGAAATATTTTGGACGTGATGAGAAGAGATGAACATGAGGCAAAGAGAGTGATGAAAATGGAAGTAGAGCTGAAGGGAAAGAGGGGGAGGCTGAAGTGGAGGTGGATGGAAAGAGTAAAGAAGCCTTGAAGGAAAAGGCGGTTCGGGACCAGACTGTGTGGAGAAGGTCCATCTGAACCATCGAGCCACACAGATAAAGACAAAGAAGAAGAAGAATGCTGAGAGTATAAATCCTGAAGTGTTCATCTGTACCTTCAGGGACTCGTAGTGCTCCTGTCTAATGTCCTCATACTCCTCTTTCAGGTCCTCGAAGTACTCCTCCCTCACCACACTATCCAGCAGCTGGGAACACTGGTGAAGACGAGACAAAAACGTGTCAATAAACATGGACTGAAATACCGTTACTCTGTTTTAATGCTTGGACTCACAGAACTTTCAAAATCTTTGGCCACCTCCGCTCATATCCACACTTTATATGGTGTCGGCTCCCAAACGGCAACCTTCACAGGTTGCAAAACGGTGTCGAAGTCGCGCTTAAATAACTATACGTTTGGTTTCTTCTCTTTATTTGTGTCAAAAACATTTCAACATAACTGAAGAAGTGCCATTTATTGAAAGGTTCATGCAGGAGAAAACATTTTGTTTGAGCCCAAGAAGCATTCAAAAGGATTTTAACACCATTTTCTCAACTTTCCCAAACAACTGACTAATTCTACTCCAAGATCAGTTTGCTCCAGGGTCCAATTCTGGAACATTTTCAAGAATTCTGTGTTGGTTTCACTTCGTCTGGGTTCTGGTTTCATTTTGTCACCCGTACTTGTCCAAGCAGTTCATACTGCCAGTCTTTCTGAACATTCATGTAGATAAACGTATTCTATCAACAGGTTCACATTCAATTTCATCAATAACTTTACACATCAGTAAATGGACTGCATTTCTAGAGAGCTTTTCCAGCTGAAGCAGAAGCTCAAAGTGCTTTACAACGATGCCTCACATTCACACACACACTGATGTCAGCGTGCTGTCATGGAAGGAGCTCAACTGCACACCGGGTGCAACTTGGCAATTAAGGATCTTGCCCAAGTGGGAGCCTTGGTTGAACAAAGTGGTGGGTTTGAGATCCTCTGGTGCCAACCCCAACACTTTAGCCTCTTGACCATCAGTCTTTGTGAATTCTGCTATTCGCTCTCATCCACTCTCCATGAAATAGCATGTGCCACTAAGGCTGTTCTGATATCCCTCTGGTGGGTTCAAATTCAAGTGAAAAATAAATTGTTGCCACTAGTTGCATGACGTCCATTTGGGGCATCCCGTCTTCTGGCTTCACTTCTGACTTGCTCAATGCTCTTTTTATGGCTCACTGAATGGTTGGGATAGCGATCCCCAAAAAGTAATACTGATACTACATTTGTAGAGCAGGTTGCTCAGTGGATAAGGAGCTGACCTGCCAATAGGTAGACTTGGGTTCGAATCCCGCTCATGCTACCCGTCTGTGTCCTTGGACGAAACACTTAATCTGCATTGTCTCAGTCCACCCAGCTGTAAAGATGGGTACCGGCCTTGGCTGGGGGAGTAAATGTGAGGCATCACTGTAAAGTGCTTTGAGCATCTGCTAGATGGAAAAGTGCTGCAGAAATGCAGTCCTTCGACATTCACATGTTAGCAGGAAACCAGATGTTCCACCGTTTTTAATTCCAGGAAAACGGCAAATTCCTCCATCGCTGGCTGTGAGAATGAACTTTTTCCACTTGCAGCAGCGACGAGGACAAACCTGATTACACACTATGCCAGTATATTATTGATACGTGCCAGGTTGCAATGCCGATTCAAGAATGTCGTTTGGAAAGTACCCTTTCAGGCAGGAAGTTAGCTTCATTCCTTTCCTGCATGCACTGAGGATGAAGAGGTGTGACGCGACAAGGAAAAGAGTTTGCTCCAATTCCCAGTAAGAAATCAGTCATTTTTTACCTCCTTCATTGGAGAATTGGGGAACAAATAGGCCAACGGGTTTGTGTGGACCTGGTGAGTGTGTGTGTGTGGTAGATCTTCTTACCACCACCACACTCCTGGAGGCATCCAGGACGTGGATAACCGGTGAACTGTAGCGAGGAGCGATCTTCACTGCTGTGTGTGTCCTAAAAACAAAAAACAAACACAAGATCATGTGTTGTCCAACTAAGATGATCCTGGCAGTTAAATTATGTTACATTTGCATTCTGTAACAGACTAAAATAAATTACAGACCGTTCTGGAGGAGTCTGTTACATTTGCATTCAGACTCCTCCAGAACGGTCTGTAATTTATTTTAGTTATAAAATTTGAGCTATGAAACCAGAGACTGACCGGCCAGAACACCAGTCTATCGACCCAGGGATATTTGGTTACATGTGTGAGGTAAAGTGCAGGAACATCTCCATGGTGAATTACAAAATCTAATGCAAGGTGAAGTCAGGTTTAAAAAATAAAAAGAACTTCGCCCACCTCGTAACACAGTGTCTCAAAATGGTTCCAGAAAGGTGCCGGGAGGGTGCAGGCTTTCACTGCTAATACAGACACCACCAGGTGACTTCACTGATTAACACTTTGGATAAAGGGAAGGAGTCAATCAGTGGAGTTGATCAATGTGGAGCGTATGGGTTTGCAATTATCCTGGATCAAGACTAAGATCCAGGCTTTTAATGACTTCCTGGACTCAGCCTTCAGAGGTGTATCTGTGTGTGGGGAGAGTGTTGAACTTGTCGAGACATTGACTGATCTCAGCAGGGACATTCATGTCTCTGGGCCCTTGGCCTTTGAGATCAAGAGATGCCTGGAAAGAGCTTATGGAGTCATGAGGTCTCTGGACAGAGGTGTTTGGTGATGTTGATATCTTTACAGGAGACAAAGGTCCAAGTCTTTAGGGTCCTGGTGCTTCCTGTCTGACTGTATGGTTGTGAGACTTGGACGCTAACCAGTGACCTGAGGCGATGACTGGATGTCTTTGGTACTAGGTCTCTTTGGAGGATCCTTGGGTACAGCTGGAATGACTTTATGCCAAACGAATGGTTTCTTAGGGAGAACTAAGTTGAGGAGTATCATTATTCATCGTGAGGGAATGTCAGCTTTGACATTTTGGCCATGTGGGGCATTTCTCAGCGCATGATCCAGCACATAGGTGCCTGAGTGTTGAGGACCCCAGTGGCTGGCGAAGACCCAGGAAACGCCCACGTTTCACCTGGCTGCAGCAGATAGATGGTTACTTTCGAGAGGTGGGGATGTACCGGTTGTCTGCCTGGGTGGTTGCCATCCAGGACCCAGTGCAGTTCCGTGGTGTCATGGATGCAGCGAGGTGCGGCACCAGTGCATGCGCAGAGACTTGACTTGTTAATCAATGACATCACCTGCTGATGTATTTGCCTGTAACCTCCCGATCCCCTCTGGAATCCATTCCAGTCTACTGCGGCCATTTCTGGTTCTTACATATTGTAAGTACTAATTCATTGTTATGTTTCATATTTTTCTACGAGTTCTGGAATCCTAGTTTTGTTTTATAATACATGACTTCACTCATTCTGGTGGCTTCTCCAGTCAACTGAACTTTCTATGACTGTGAACGCTGCTAACTGTGCTCGACCAGGCGTGCAGGCGAGCCAGAACCGTCATAGATGGACGCATTTTCATTTACACCAGCCATGTGCCCAGTGCGTTTCTCACATCATTCACCCATCTTCTTGTGCAACTGTGTATAGAATATGTAGAAAAACCATGTGCTGTCATCAAAATAACCCACTGGATCACTTTCAAAAGGAGCACCATGTGATCGCTTACATGGTCAGAATACAACACAGTATGACCTGGCACACTGAAACCACACGCTGTCCAAGTCTACATTAGGTATCTCATCTCAAATGGTATCTGTGTCATACATAAGTACCAGGTGAACACTGTGTGTGTGTGTGTGTGTGTGTATTACTTAGACGTGGTGGCTCCCCCGATCAGTAGTGGCGTCATCATTCCCAGTCTTTCCATCTCTTTGGCCACGTGAATCATTTCCTCCAGAGAGGGAGTAATGAGACCAGACAAACCAATAATATCTGTGGGACACGATATTATGATTAGGTGTGTGTTTGTTTTCTTCTTAAATGTACCAATATAGGGACTGTACTACCGTAAGGAGCGGTGAGGTTCATTCAATGTCAAGCTGAGCTATATGCTGCATGAGTGGTTAAACTGTTCGAATGGATGATCTAAACAGCAGGTTTTTTTTTAATTTGTTTGGGTTTTTTTGCCCAGTTGCTTGGGGTCACCACAGCGAATCGCCTCAAGTTTTATGCCGAATGCCCTTCAAAGCACATCTTACATTCAAAACAAACATTTGAACATGGCAATATAATTCATAATCAATGTTGCAGACCTCACAGTTCTTAACAGCATACATTTTTGTTGCACCCCAACGCATAACCACCTTTATTATATCAACTATAATAACAAAGCAGTATTTACTCAACGATTACAACTATCATTGTAGACTGTAACACGGAAAGCTGATGGCGTCCAACCCTTTACCTGGAGAGGGCCTGGTTAGTCAAATCTGTTGATTTCCCAGCTCTTAATTGAGTGAGCACACCTGGTGACGTAACTGGCTGTGTGTGGAGCAAGGAGATGCTCTTGAGCAGCAGGATTGGAGACCCTTGATGTTCCGTATTTTGAACAAATAATGAGATTTTGGGTCTGTTTGCTGACACAACACGTGGATTCTGGGTCTAACGTTGAACAGGGCAAAACTTGTGTTGAATGTTTTTGATCATCTTTTTAAGAAGCTTGTAAAATGTAAATAAAAACAGAAATCACTGTTTGAGCTGCACTGAGTTTATGAAATATATATGTAAAAAAAAAAAAACCTGTAGTTAACGTAGGCAAAAAGCAAACCTCCTCAGACAGGAAACAGTCCAAAGTCAGCACCAATTCAGAAACTGACTTGTGTCAACTGGTTTTTTGTTTTGTTTTTTGAGTCAGGTGCTGTCCTGGACATGACATTAAACTGTATCTGATACTGTAGGTGGTCCTCCATCCTGCAGATAACTCCTTTTGGGGGGTTGGTGGTAGGATGTGCACTCTCGCCACCATGAAAGACCTCACAAAGCTCAGCACTGCCAAAGAACTCTGCTGCTGCCTTCCATCACGGGACAGCACGCATGATGAAGGGGATGGGGAAAAGCCATCTAGATCCTCATCACTGGAAAAGAACAAACACAGAGAGCACCAAGGGTCTCCATGTGGTGTGCGGTGGCGATGACACCCAAACCTTTTGTGGCTCGTGTGGGTGCAGACCTTACTCTTAGCAAGGATTACTATCCTCCACTACTGTTGATACTGCTACTTTCTTGGGTCACTTGATGAATCTCACACTCTCAAATTTGGTGTTGATGGTCAGGGATCCTCAAGTAATGCCATGGTCACTGCCCATGTTGAAGCTATTGATGATGGAGACATCTGAGAAGCTCCTGTGGCTTGTCTGAAAGTATAAAATCAATCTCTTTCTTCATAACACCATTTGGTGGAATCCACATCCAGTATTTATTGGGTATTTTCTTGAAGAGCATGCTCATGATCTTCAGCTGGTGCATTTTGCAAAAGAAAACAACAGAGTCTCCTCTGCTGCTATGTGCAGAGTAGAGTAAGAACCAGTACAAGACTCCGATGGGTTGCTAACCTGACTCTAGCATTTAAATTGACCATGTCGAAGTGGTGAGCTCTATTGCTGTTGACTGGGTTGTCAATGGACTTGTAGACAGTGTCTACCTTCTCAGCAGTGTGGAATAATGCAGGTAAATAAGCCTGGATGATGTTATGATGGTACTTGCCATTAGTCTTGATGGTCAGTTGGGCCACTCTGTCAGGAACACCTTTGAAGCTGACGTTGCCTGCAATGTTCCTGTTGACTACAAATCCAATGCCCTTGTGGCAGGTATTGCCACCTTTGTAGTACAAGTGGTGGCTGCTGTTGTTTAGACTAAGGCATCCTTCCCTCTTCCTTCTGGGTTCACAGATCCTGATGATATCAAACTTTATCCTTTCCAACCCATCCTCAACATTGGCATCCTGTATCTGAGGAGAGTAATCTTGCGTTGTAGGTGCAGATATTCATTTTAAAGTGGCAGCCTGTCCAAACCCAAACATTCTTAGCACAGTGTGCTCAGTTGCTGTACTGCTCACTGCCTTTGGAAAGTGACTCTAGAGCTGCTGGGGACTGTGGGCCGTTGATTGATGTCGTCTCTCATGATCCAGGGGGCGTATCGTACTCACCTCGAGACTGCGGGTTGTCGAGACCAGTTTGGTCCACGGCTGCATATTTAATTCAAAGCTAATCTTAAAAAAGGCCCTTTCTCTATCTGCCACTTGATGGCGGCCAGAGAAAGGATGCCAACCCCTGCCATGTCCCATGGTAGATGGTAACCACTGCCCTGCTGCAACGCAGGGAGACGCTCAATGAATGTAAATGTAATGTTGAAGATGACAGTCTGCACAAATCTGATAGTGTTAAAATAACAAAAATCTTTGTCAATGGCCAAATAATTGTGGACCTAATTGCACAAAGAGCTGTTCAATGCACTTAAGTGTCTAACTTACCGACAACTTATTTGTGTGGGTGCGTTTTGGTGTCAGTGTGGTGGAGCTGATGTTGGTGATGTTACCTGCTTTTTGATTAATGGCAGCTCTGAGGATTTGATCACAGGGAACCATCACACCAAGATCAATCACTCTGTAAAAGAAGAAGTACCTCAAACGCAGAACAACACACAAACACACAAAGTGTAGTGGAAGTCCTCACAAGTCTAGTCTGTGTCTTGTAGTGGGACAGTTCAACTGAAATCTGTGTCCTTTGTACTGAAAATGTGACACTTGGCCTGTACTGACCCCGACCAAATACTTCTAGATATATAACCCCGGCAGGAGTGCCCACTAGCTGCCACGAGAGGGCAAAATACTCAGCAAGAGTGCCCTTTGGCCGTGGGGGGCTCCGTCTGGGGCCTCCCTCTTCCGCTTGCTGGGGTGGGCATGTGGATGTCATTGGGACGTGTGGCCTCGGGTCTTCAGTGCTCTTGGGGGGCTGCGGCTGGCCCGGGTCTCCTGGGCCTTTCTCTGTCTGCCTCTGGCTCCCGGGGGGCGGTGTTGCAGCTACTCACCCTCATTAATAAGTACGTTTTGTGACAAACACACCACACACACACACACACACACAAGAATCGTATGTTTGTTTGTGTGTCTGTTTCTCTGTTTCTCTATTCCAGGTGCTGTTGATCTTTTGACGGGGTTTTGTTACAGATGCAGCAGTTGATGACTCGTGCTCTTGTTGTTTTTTTGTGCTTTGTTCTTTGTCTTTTTCCTTTCTCCAATTCCCCCTTTTTTTTCTTTATTTATTGTTTTCCTTTTTCTTTTCCTTTCTTCTGACATAAAAAGATATTGACTAACAAGAGGAGCATATAGAGAGTCTATAGAGCTCCTCTTGGCAAAGCAAATGTGTTTGGCACAACAGGGCATTCAGAGCTTGCTAAAGTTGCCGGACAGGACAGGGGGCCAAAAAAAAACAAAAACATGGGCCACAAAGAAGCACTGCTAATCTTCACACCTGTGATTAACAAATACTTGCAGTGCTAAGTTGCCCAATGGTTGACTTCTTGGGAATGAAGCCAGACTGCTGTGGTCTCTGATCAGCAAGTAACTGGGACTGAATCCCATTCACAATAATCCTTGCAAGTATGTTGCAGTCCAGGCAATCACCCTTTTCCTTTCCAGAGAGGTCCTTTCTTCCAGTCTGTTGGGATGATACCCGTCACCCAGATTGCTTGCAATGGCGGGAGAAAAGCATCACCTGCCTGAATGAGTTTAGCCTTGATAACACAGATCATACAATTTTTTTTAATCAAATTTCTATGGTGTTACTGTAGCAACTATTTAATAGGTGTATGAATCTTCACCAATCTCATGGTTCAATTTGATTCTGATTTAGCAGTCAAGGACTCAAACATAGCATTCTAACAAAGAATAGTTTGCACCATCTGCTATGCTTAGTTATAGGTCATTGGAACAATGGGCATTCACTATGTTTGCCCTTTGGTGACCAAGCATTCAAAACAGAAAAAAACTATTCCCTTTTTTATTCAAATTAGTTCAACCAATCTACTATTATAATAGCACAGCAAACTCTGTCTGTATGTCCGTCTGTCTGTCCGGAGCATCACGCAAAAACCGACTTTTGCCCTTCAACATGCTTATGTATTTTGGCCTGAAAACTGCAAGTCAATCCAACAGTTATTTGCTGAGAAATCAATGATTTTGGGTTAAAATGGATTGAAAAATGACATTGGTTGGTCCAAACTGACGTTGCTCAGCAACATAACATCATTTTGTATGTTGTTGCATAACAAAGCAATATCACATCAATTGAAGCAATATCAGATCCATTGATGAGATTCCTGACACAAAGAGCCTGCCATATTTACAATAATTCTCAAAAATGCTGCAACAATTCTTCAATTAAGGTAAATCAAGTTTTATCTAAAAATATATAGTGTGTCACCCTAAAATGTTCCCTTTCTCTATCACCCGAAAAGGTATAATTCTCGAACCCTAAAAGTGCGCACTTCTAAACTTTATTCTGATTGACAATAATAATTGACCCTATATATATATATATAAATTCAGCTATAATTATGTGATATATTCCGCCATGTTTGGACCATTAGACCATTAGTAAGTCATAAGTGAGGGGGTGAGGAATGGATAGGTGAGGGAGAGGGGAGTTACATGGATCATTGAGGGTCACAGACAAGTGAACCATTTGATGTGACAGTCAACTGGACCATTTGGGGGACATAAGAGTGAGCCTTTTAGAGTAATATGTTTGTGTTATTATTCCCCAAAAGTCAATTCTCCATGTTTTCAGACACTAAACCATATCTAGAACCCATGGATTCTCAGGGGAAAGTGCTAGTTTGTATCACATTTTAACAAAATTAAACCAACTATAATTTTTGACTCCTGTACAAACAGAAATTGGCCTTTGTCATTTTTGCTGTAACTCAATAATTTTAGGTCGAAGATAGTACGAACTATCACTTTTTGGAATCTTTACAATGAG
Organism: Chatrabus melanurus; assembly: GCA_900302635.1. Taxonomy (NCBI): domain Eukaryota; kingdom Metazoa; phylum Chordata; class Actinopteri; order Batrachoidiformes; family Batrachoididae; genus Chatrabus; species Chatrabus melanurus. Next base: position 10,570 of record OMMV01203367.1, read on the forward strand.
ACAATGTGGTGTACTTCATTGAGTAAGTCCTAGATAGGCTCTGCAACCCATTGTTATGGTGCTTATCTTCAAAGACCGTAGCTTAAAGCATATGACAGTCCATGACTCCTCCTGGACAGGATGCCAGTCCATGTCAGATTACTCCCTAGCCAAAGCCAGTGCCCATTTACAACTGCCTATAATGGGACAATGCAGATAATGTGTCTTGCCCAAGAACAAAGGCAGGCAGCCTGAAGTGAACACACATGGAATTGAACCCTGGTCTTTAGGTTGGCAGTTCAACTCCTATGCCACAGAACTACCTGCTCTGCATCCAACATAATTGGAACATTGTAAAACTTTGATCCTTGTCCTTGTCCAGGTCGGGGTCCTTAATTGACCCCTACCTGGCTTTAGCTGCCACTCTGGGAAGGTTATCATACATTTTTGTGCAGGGCCTAGTATACTGAAACTGGATTGTAATTTCCACCTTAGGTGATACCAATTTTGTCAAAATTGGTTATGGGCCCATAGACTAAAGAGAGCGGCTTCATTACTCATGGATATCACCCATCCGACAAATCAATGTGTGTATTTGTGTGTGTGTGGGGGGGGGGAGTAGTGTGATTGAGAGATGGGTAGACAGAACAGACTGCTGACTAATTGATAAGTACAGTAGCTACAATTTGTTTGAAGAAAATGATCTTGATTACAATTAAAAAATTTTATTGGATATTTAGTGTGGAGATTTTGATTTTGTTGCCGTTTGTTTCATGTAATTATCTCTCAATTATGGTCCGTTATGGACCTACCAGCAAAACACTGAGGAAGGAGGGTGCCCACTTGACAACCCAGAGGCTACCATCACTCACTTGGCCTTCCCACAGAGTCAAGACAGCATGTCTCAGGAAAGCAATTAGGGGATATTAACACCTAGTTCTGCATAATAGACCTGTCAGTGCATCGATGCACAATCTTTCACTTCTGCATTTCGATGTGGAAGTGAAATTTCCACACATCTAATATTTATTGGTTATCAAGTTGAATCAGGGAGCCACTAACCTCAAAGAAGTGCAAAGAGAGGCTGGAAAAGGCCGACTGAAGATATTAAACTGAGAAATACCCCATGCAATTAGGACAGACAGCTAGAATTGATGCCCTCCTGCAACAAGGTTTATTTTAATTTGAGTTAATAAAGCAGTGCGTAGCCTTTAAGATGTGATCTATTTTATTCTGTACTCTCAGCATGACCCATCTCTTTGACAAATTTCCATCTACAAACAACAACTATCATCTATGACAAATTTCTATCCATCCATTCATTATCTAGGACTGGGTTACGTATGGTTTTGCCTGACATTCTTCTCCCCAACCATTTCCCAAACTATCCCCAGGCTTGATGGGACATGTAATCCCTTTGTGTTCTGGGTATACCGTGGGACGTACCTAATAAACCTCAATCACAAGGCATCCAGGAAATACTAACTGGCCTCAACTGTTCCTTTCAATGTAAATAAACAGTGGGTCTCCAACACTGGGTCTACCCATCCCATAAAGGAAAATCGTCAGGACACCTCGGTTCACAAACTTAATCTTTTGGTCACTACATCTCACCAGGACAGTCTGGTGAGCCAATCCATCTATTGATGTTTCACTTCATCTTGCCCTTCCTTGTGAATGAGATAATGAGATCCCATGATACTTAAAGGCTACCAAGGCCTCGGGTTTTGACTTGTTGAGACCTACCCCAACTATTTCACATTCAGTGGCAAAAACTTCCAGTGAGTACTGGAGTTCATGTTCTGAATTACATCATCTGCAAAAAGCAGCAATGCTGCAATCACAAGGCCACCAAGAATAGACACCCTGCAACCCTGCTGCGCTTTGAAAAACAGTCGTTGAAAATCACAACAGAAATTGTTACACGGCACAATATTGGTCGAGTAGCACTCTCGCTGAGAATCTTTCAAGTGCTTGCAGTGCTTACTATGTGTCAGAACTCTGTGCGATGTGGCTCTCATGTTCTCTGAAAGTGCTTCTTTTTTGCTTATGATTACCATATCTATATGGTCACTCATACTTAGTCTTCATCTTTTGTCCCAATTACTTTTTAGTTGTAGTTAGTTGATTTTCAGTGCTTTTGAACTTTGTAGTCTCTTTCAGCTAATGATCATTTCTCAGTGCATTTTCCTGTTACTGTTCATTTTCTTATCTCAGTACCTTGTCTGCTGGTTTGTGTAATTATAGTACTTTTGGTATTTCATGATTTCATTCTGGTCTGAGTTTTGGTAGCAATTCCTATGATGTGCATTTGTCTTGATTTGGTTGTGCATTAATTAAGACAATTGTAAGTTTAATCATGTGTTGTCATCATCAGTGTCCTGCATTTGAGTCAAACTGCGGCCCAGCCATGACATTATGATCATACAAGGACAGGACGCTGTACCGTACCGTACCGTTGTGGTGAAGAAAGAGCTGAGCCAGAAGGCGAGGCTCTCGATTTACTAGTGGATTTATACTCCTATCCTCACCTATGGTCATAAGTTTTGGGTAATGACCGAAAGAACAAGGTCGCGGATACAAGCGGCAGAAATGAGGTTCCTCCGTTTGGTTTCTGGGCTTACACTCAGGGACAGGGTGAGCAGCTCGAATATCCGGGAGGGACTCTGAGTAGAGCCGCTGCTTCTTCGTATTGAAATTAGCCAGTTGAGGTGGTTCAGGCATCTGGTGAGGATGCCCCCTGGTCGTCTCCCTCGGGAGGTCTTCCAGGCGTGTCCAACTGGGAGGAGGCCCCGTGGAAGACCCAGGACACGCTGGAGGGTTGTCAAAGGGAATTCCCCAGAAACCAGGGGGATTTGACAGAGGACAACACGA
>OMMV01203370.1:0-12060 GCA_900302635.1 Chatrabus melanurus
GTGTGGAGGCCTATTTTTTTTTTTTTAACAATATACCGTCCACTTAATCCTGTTCTGGTTCGTCTGTTTGAGTGCCGCCGAACACAGGACGATGGGAAAAAGTCATGACTATTCAAGTGTGAAAGCTCTACCTGACTGGAACGGTCACAAGTGTATCAGATGCAGCATCTCTCAGAAGTAGACTTGGTGCATATTTGAAGCGAAGCAGAGCATTGATGTACTTCTAAAACATTCCACTACGCTACTGGTGAGCTAACAATTGACGAGAGGTGTTTATCAGCTCCGTCGACATCTCACAGACGCAATGGAATGTAGAGGGATCTGGTGTGTTTGAGGGGGTAGAATCATTGCTCACTGTGGTTGTCCTGCTGTTGTAGCGCTCCTCTCCGGCCTCCACGCTGACTTTGGTGTAGCTGTTGGGGGAGTTCAGCCAGCGTGTTTTCTCCCTCTGATGGCGCTGCTGCAGGAATTTAAACGGCAGCCGTGTCGCAGCCGTGTCCCTGTCCTCCTCGAATGTGAATGCTGTGACGGTGGCGGGGATTTCCACGTCGCTCTTGTGTCTGGGCTTCTCCCGCACAATGGGCTGCCGGTACATGTAGCCTGTCCTGTAGCCCTGTGTGACGGAACAAAATGGAACTGAATCAGAGGGGACGAAAAGATTTAGAGATAAATATATCAGATAAATATGCTGAATTCAGTTTTCTGTGTTTAGACCAAGCCTACCATAAATTCTACCGAAACAATTCCTTTACAAAAATGATCATATTCTGTTACACTCAGAAAAACAGAGTGAGAATGTGTTTTTCGCTGCCATTTTACCATCAGCTACCCTCTTTTCAACTCCTCTCGTTCCCGCTCTCTGTTTCAACCAGAGTTGGGGGGTCAAACACCAAACTGACTTACGCCGGTCATACACCACACGATGACACGATGCAAATGCGTGTTACGCCACCATCATGGAGAAGTGCACGCCATATTGCAGCATATATGGAGTGACTGCAGTGGGATTGTGTGTTGCTGAGTTCAGACCACATCACAGCAGTTCGAACATATTCAAAAGTTCTGAGACACAACCGGTACCATATTTCCCGTATTACATCATATCGTGCATTGCATGGTGTTACATACATGTTATTACAGGCAGAAAGGCACAAGGGCACATGGGCGCACACACAAACTACATATTTGCACATGATACAGACGTAATACACACACCCTTGCCAAAGTCCACTCGACGTCCACGAACAATTAGTGTGAGGTGGAAATGCATGTTTCCGTTGTTGAAACCCCAAACGAGAGGAGCCGAAAGGAAGAAAAATGCTGCGTGTCTTGCAAGTACCTGACTTCCAAGGTGAGCACATGAAGGTGTCCACACCCACAGAGCCCCGGAGTCACCACAGAGAAGAAAAAATAGATAAAAATTGTATAGAGTGTGCATGACATATAATTTATTCCCACGGTTTTATTAATTTGTGCGCAAACCCAGTGTTTGCTTTGGGAGACACTTCCATGAAAAATGCCCCTCCCATTTACCAATGACCACAATCCAGTTCTCACAGGTGAAAACACATATGAATAATTTGTTCACTTAGTGATCAGAGCTTGAGTACTATAAATAGGGCGCAGGCTGGAAGTCCTGGTTTGGACCACAATGGAGGCCAACATTGGAGAAGTGTGTAGGGATATTCATTTTATATCTGTTTGTGGAGTTTTAATGCAAAAATACCATTTTGACCTGAGGTGAAACAGATTTCTATGAAGTGTTTGCTTTTTCAAGACGTGTGAGACATTTTGCAGGTTGTGTGTGTGCTTTTGGGTTTTGGGCGTTCAGTTTTGGAAATTGTGTTGTTGACAAAAAACTGTGACAGTTGGCACAGTGTTCTTGGAGTTGAATTCCTCACCTTCACTCCTCCAAAGATACATCTGGCCACTGTGGCCAAACAACTCAAGTGTCGTCTCATCCGAGCATAAAACGTTTCTGCAGAAGTTTGTCTTTCTTCTACAAACTTTAGTCGACTTTTGGAAGTGTCAGTTTCGGAGCAGGAGCTTCTTTCTTGAACAACAGACTCTAAGTCCATGGCAATGACTGAAGACAGTGACTCTGGTGTTCCAACAGTTTTCAGTTCATGGAGCTTGGTGGTTCTTGGGTTGTTCCTGATGATCCAAACCAATTTTCTCCCAGCTGAGACTGACAGTTTAGGTCTTCTTCCAGACCATGGAAAAGTGGCTATACCTCCTAATAATCTGTACTTACGTACAGTCGTTTGAAATGATGATGTTGGGATCAGCAGTTGTTTAGAAATGGCTCCACAAGACATTCCTGACTTGCGTAAATCTATGATCCTCTTTCTCAAATCTGCACTGAGCTCCTTGGACTTTCCTATTGCACTATGATGGTCAATGCGATTAGTGCTGTCAAAAAAAACCAAAACTTTTTATGTTGGCACAGGGAAGCAACCCGTTGTAGTCAATCATGATCACTAATAGGAAGTCAAGAGGCCTTGGCGAGTTAAGACATTTTGGAACTTTCAGCACCACTGAACTAATAATCTAAGTGGGTGTATGTGTACCTTTGAGCCCGTGTTGATTTCAAACCCAAAATAAATTAAAGCTTGCACACCAAATTCTTGTGCTGTACAATCATTCTGCCCCGGGAAAAGAACAGTTCAAAGACATCACTGAAAGCCCAACATTGCCACGACATTCAAATCCACGATGTGTATGTAAACTTCTGACAAACCAACGGTTTGCGTTGTAATAACATATGTGCTGCAGTATAGTATTATTGCTCAGTGAGCTTCTACCCTCAGGTCATCCAGATCCTTAACACACACAATCTACCTTAAACAAAGACTCCAAACATGTAGACTTTAAAATACTGTTCTGTCAAATGTTACTTTAGCTGTTTGTAAGGTTCACTGAAATCCTGTGTGTACGTAGACATGGACATATTATATACTCAATGCACAGTCTTATGTTGAACTGAGATTTTTTTTTTTTTGATATGCCATTGTATATGGCTTTTTCTTTGACTTTACTGTATTTTATCTTGCAGCTATTGTTAATCCCTCAGATATTTGGCCACAAAAACAGAGCTGAGCATTCTTGCCATTTCACTGCATGCCTTACTTTATATCTCTATGCACATGACAAATAAAAACCTGTGAATCCTTGATGGAATTGATATAAAAACACACTGTACTGTACATAACTGAACTGTAAGTGACAAATTGGACTCAGCCCAGTTTTAACTAAGCTTTGCACTCTTCTCTGCATGTGGAAGTTTATCTGTTAGAAATGTTGTGTTTATGATGTGTGAGAGAACAACAGGATGATGGGAAAGGTGGAGAGGGACAAAGATGAGGCGTTCAGGCTCTCAAATGGAAACAAGTCATCAGAGTGAAAGAGGGCTTTGAAAAAAATGAAAAAGGATCAAAGGGGTGACAAAGATAAATAGCTCATTATTTATGAAATTTTCAAAACTTTGCAGACTAAAAATTCACCTCAAAGTGGACTTCTCCTTTACCCTCTTTCTCCAAATTCCACAATATGTCTTCAAAACTAATCTGTTTATTTGATTCACAATGTTTGTTGTTAATTTAACTGCTGTTAGTGATGTCGTCTGTAGGTGGTGCTCTCTGTTCAGGTATGGTGTACTCCTGTTTGCTGCAAACTAACACAAAAGGCTCAACACTCCTTGAGCCAGACCCTCAAATTTTGGCCACCAGTCTCATTTTGAAGGATTAAATCTGATGATTTTTCCAGTAGCTATACATCCCAAATTATGGAAAATATGTGATAGCATTGCATCCATGGTAGTTTTTCTTATTTTTTCACCAGTTTTATAACCCTGTGATTGGTTGTGGGATGAAATAATCCCCCCTACCTGCTCCTAACTTGCATGGAAATCCACTTTGGGGCCAATTAAAGTGCCATGGATGGATAGTTAGTCTAGTGTTAATGATATTGGGAAAAAACATTTTTTATCCAATAATGCATTTAAAAAAAATAAATAATTTTTTTTAGCCAATCCCCCGTTCTTAATTGTGGTGCCACAACTGTTGACGCTCAATAGCCATAATACATATGGAAATGTTTTCCAACTGTTTTTTGTTACAGTGATACCCGATACAGTGATACAGTGACGGTGCTGGGGTTAGCATGGTAGTTTCTATGACAGATTCTTTACACCTACCGCTAAGTTGCAAAAATACGCAAAAAATAGGCAAAATTACGAAAAATATCTTCAAAAATCTCAACCTAATCAGATAGGTGAGAATCAAATCTATTCATCTGCCATGCATATTCATAAGGACAATGCTATAATGAAAACTACCATGGATGCAATGCTATCACACATTTTCCCTAACTAGGGATGCATAGCTACTGAAAAATCACCACCACATTTAATCCCTCAAAAGGAGACTGATCAACCCTCTGGCTCAAGGACTATGATGGGAGGTTTTATGCCATTTCTATTCATTCTACTGTCAGTAGAATTTGCATCAAGATGATGAAATCTCATCTTTAATGTGGACTCTGCCTATTTATTCTTTAACTTTCAGAAGGACTGAACAACACAAAAGCACGATCGTACACTGTACACTTAGTGAAATCTCGCGGGAGTACTTTAATGACAAAAAGAAAAACTAAGAGTTATCAGGACGTATTGATGAGGCTACTTTCCAAAATCATGCTTTTGTTGGTCTAATTTTGCTGTTTGCACTGACGTTCTGGCTGAGTATGTCCTTTCCTATCGCTGTGCTCACCAGGTTATCCAGCATCCTCATCAGAGACTCAAACTCCAGCTCGCCAGTCTTCCACTTGTACAGCCCGCCCATGTTGATGTTTTGTGCAGTGCCCACAGCGAACACCCGCGAGTTGTATTTTTCCTGATCCAGCACGATCAGGTTGTCCACGCCACCAGCACATGAGATGGCATTCACCTAAACCAAAGGGGACAGAAAGAGAAGACGACTGACGGCTTACACAACAGAAAACAGACAGAAAGGGATTTCAGTGTGACAGCGTCATCATTGTGTGTCTATGACACATAACTAGGGGCGGAACTACTACTAGGGGTGTAACCATCCAATGCAGCAGTTATCAACATCCTCCAGTTTGCGGCTCAGAATGCATCACCAGGTGCAAAGCTTCATGGTGGAGTGGCAGAGAAGAATTTTCTTATAAAGGAGACGTGACATTTCGGCAACAGTTTGCCAAAAGGCACACGAGCCTGTATTTGATGTGTCTTGTTCTATGAAAATCCTTCTCTGTTCAACTCCACCACAAGGCTGACTCCATTCACAGCCACAGAAGCCTATAACTCCTTCACAGCTGTCTCGGTGTCTCCTTCGAGTACGATCACTCCGTTTTTGAGAGCTGCCTCCTGCGGACAGATTTACCACACAGTACCATACTGTTTCTATTTCTCAATGTTTGATGTAAATGTCTGTCTGGGTGGCTGCCATCCAGGACTCAAGATGGTTCCATGGTGTGGTGGATGCGGCAGCACGCGGTACCGGTGCGTGCTGCCAGACCTGATCTGATGTAAATGAAGTCCAAAGACATATTCAAAGACTTGGAAATGCTCATGTATCCTTCCCCTGACTTGTCTAAAGAAAACTGGCTGTAAAAGTGATGATTTGTTTTTACAATAATCGTGATATTTAGTTTATCCAATTACTTATGCACTCTGAAAAAGGAGGGACTGTGTATACTAATGGCCATATTTCTTAAATGGTTAATGTAATATTTTTGCTAAAAGTCTACACTACAAGCACATCTTGATTGTTTCATTTCAACTCTATTGTGGTGGTGTAGGCGGCACGGTGGCTTAATGGTTAGCACTACTGCCTCACAGTGCGAAGGTTCCAGGTTCACTTCCGACCTGGTCCTTTCTGTGTGGAGTTTGCATGTTCCCCTCGTGTTTGCGTGGGTTCCCTCCGGGTGCTCCGGCTTCCTCCCACTTCCAAAACCATGCAGGTTAGGTGAATTGGTGACTCTAAATTGACCGTAGCTGTGAGTGAGAGTGTGAATGTATTTATCTCGCCCAGTGACCGCTGGGATATGCTCCAGTCCCCCCGTGACCTTTAATTGGAATAAACGGATATAGAAAATGAATGAATGTGGTGGTGTACAGAGGCAAAATTACATAAGTTGCGTCAATGTCCAAATACTTGTGGACTGGACTGTAGAAAGTTGGTATAGGGCTTCGTTTTAATATTTAATTATTATTATTTATTAATATTTAATTCTAAATGAGTTTGAAGTTCAAGGTCACCCAAGGTCAAGGGTCATGTGACCAATAGAAAGGTGATTGTACTTGATATTAGTGCGTAATAGTAACCATTGGTGTATCTTAACCAATTCCTCGAGAGATTCATTTTAAATATACCCTGAATATAAGCATTTGGCCATAATTTTGACTTTGGCCTCTGATCTTGACTTTTAACTGATTTTGCTCAAAATCAAACCACTTTGTCCTTGGCTGACTGGCAATCATTCCATCAGGTTTGGTTCAAATCTGATCAAAACTCTTCGAGTTATTTTGTCGACACACTGGGCTGAAAACAATACCCCTGCATGTGCTACCGCTGCACTTGGGTGTCATAAATATCCGCTGCCCGACACAGCGTTCTTCCTGGCTCGATAAAAGCAGAACACTCTTGTTTCGCTCTGGGATCAACATCTGGGCATCAGCTTGAGGAATCCCTCCCTTCTTCACACTGTTAATCGCCTGGCTCTGAGTCTATGTTTAGCCAACAATTTCCTCACAACAACAGATTATCACTGTTGGCATGTAGCAAAAAAAAAAGAAGCAACAGTGTGTAAATATGAAAATGACTGCAGTGGGACTGGATTTACTGAGAAATCTGCCAGCTGCTGCGGTATGGGCGGCGCTGGAATGTGCTGGGTCAGATGTTAATCTTTCTTTGTGAGGCTGTACCTGGATTTCACAGGCAAACTGTGCGTTGTAGATGTAGTGAAAGGCCTCTTCGACAGTTTCTCCGAGAGCAACCACGCCGTGATTTCTCAGCACGAGAACCTGGAACAGACGCACAGAAACACCGCAGTAAGGTCAAAGTCCGTTCAATGAATCAACAAAGGCTGAGGGGGAACCTGCCACAGAAAATATCGACTCCCTGACGTTTTTTCCAATTTAAATTCCACCAAATGCTGATCGTTTTATATGACCAGTGAAAGTGAGGTCAGAAAAAAAAATCCAAAACAAAGGTTTAGCCGAAAAACCGTAAATCCAGGAATATCTAGAAAACTTTCACCAATGTATGGCATGAAGTGCACTTGGCCTCACTGCAGGGTGATTTTGTCGTGACATAAACACTAAAACAAAGCGGACTTTTCTGCTGGACATGCTGGTTTGACTGTTCTGCTTCCGATTAGAAATACACCAGAACAACATTAAAACGCTGTCATTGTTGGGGAGAATGAAGCTGGAATGCGATACTGGCCAAAATTACTGGATCAGATATCGGAAATAAACAAACAAACAAACAAAAAACACAATCTGATCCGAGTCTGTTGTACATCTGAGTCATGTTTTCGGACTATGTATGTTTTCTTTTGGTGGGATAGAATATTTGTTTCACAGTTTGAGTTGATGTTTTGGTAGATGGCTAGGTTAGCAAGGTACATCCAGACAAATATATTTATTAACAGATTAGTTACTTTAAGACAGGGAAAAAAGAGATTGGACTGGAAATGGGTATTAGCAGATACCAAAGGTTCCAGTATTGGTATTGGACATGAAAAAGTGGAATCGTGCCGTCCCTAGTTAAGACTGTGAGGATCGATGCTTCTCGATGCCTGACCTTTGCTGTTGGCCCGAGGGCCTTCTGCAGCTCGCGTCGCTCCTCCTGGTCGTCCAGGATACCCTGGTAGTTGAAGTAGGCGATGTCACCAAGGATCAAAGACTCCTGGGAAATGGGCAAGATTCCACACTTCATGGACGACACCTGAAAAGAGAGAAAAGGAGGAAAGCAGCGAGGAAACAAGGATAAGTGAGAGACAACAATTTCTGACAGCCGAATTATTAATTAATAATTTGCATCACTTTTTTACCAAAATTGGAGCAACTTTAACTTTTGACCCCTGTACAAACTGAAACTGACCTTTGTCACCATTTTTGCTGTTTTTGCCCCATAACTCCAGAACATTCAGTCATAGATAGTCCAAACTATACCTTTTTGGAATCTTTATGATCAGACAAATAATGTGGTATAATTTTCAATATGATTGGAGGATTTTTAAATGTTGACCCCTGTGTAATCCTTCACTGACCCCTACCTGGCTATAGCTACCACCGTGGGAAGGCCATGGTATACTGAGGCTGGACTGTAAGTGTTGTTTAGTCCTCTTAAGTGGTACTGATTCTGTCAAAATTGGCTTTGGGCTGATGGACTAAATCTAGAGAGCTCAAAAAAATGTTCCTTTGTCGCTCTGCCATACCACTTATATCAGTGGTAGTAGCCTAAATCTTTTGGGATGAAATACCTGAATTAACAAACTGATCAACGTCTGTGTGAATTGAAATCCATCAAATGATTTAAAAGGAGTTGCACTTACAAGATTCATGGACGGACAGACGGGGTGGACAGGGTGGTTCCTCCATGCCTCCCAAATTTTTGGTTGCCAGGAGGGTACAACAAATGTGTGTGTAAAAACAACGGGCAACGTCATGTCTGTATATCATGCGATAATCGATTTGTTCAACACTGGTCTGATATTCCGCAGTAGCATGACTAGAAGAGGCCTGCCTGTAATCGTTGGTTCCTGGCTTGAATATCAGACGGCTCACCCTGTCCGATGTCGGCAGCAATAATGATTGCCATTTGATACAATTGCACACCGGCGCGCATGCGCATTCGTAATATACATTTGCCAAGCGGATGAAGCAGACGGCAGCACTCTCTATGCTCTCTATGTGTTAATTGCATTCTTGACAGTTAACAAGATGAATTGTCATTCAGACTAATGTCAGAAGGTCTGGTTTATTCACATGTATTCCTCATGACTGGTCTCATGAATAAAATATTCGAAAACAATTGGATTTTATATATTACTTTCAGTAAATATCAAAGTTTTAGGTATCTTGAGACGTTAATCCAGTGTTGAATAAGCATAACTCGCTAACGCTCGGCCTGATATCAGCTGCCTGGTCCTTCAAACTGGTCTGATATGCAATGAATCCATGCATTAATAGGTACATAGCAATTATCATGACAAGCCAAGTGACTGGAGCTAAGTTGGTAGATTGTCATCTAACTGAACCAGTGGCAAAACACTGAACCCCCCCAAAAACCGGCTTGATTTGCCCCATTCAAGCTCATATAAAATTGGGAGAAAGAAGAGAGTAAACTATCAGTTGTTATGAGAAATTTCACACTGAATTTACCGTAGTGCAACCGGATGATCTTTTTCCATAAAGGTTCCTCCTGTAAATGGCTGACAAGTGTGTCAAATCAAAGGTAATTTCAAAATCTGAGGCTGGATTACATTTTCTGCATCTGTCAAAATGAGCTTCATGTGTTGCGATGGTTCAACAGCCATTCAGGTGGGTTCCATAAAGTAAACTTACAGCTGCTGCAGCAGGCGTGTGCATGTGTATGATGCAGCGTATGTCTGGACGCATGGAGTAGATGGCTGCGTGAGGGCTGAAACCCACAGGGTCGACTCTCAGGTTGGTGGATCCCTGGTCGATCACGTCCCCGATAATGTTAACCTTCACCTGAGGAAAGGAGGAGCAATCAGTTGTTGTTTCAAACACTTCTGCTTTTGATTGGGGGGGGGCGCTTTTTTGAACCCCCCCAAAGCTTTTCATAACATTTGTCGGTCTTCACTTCTTGACCAATGTGTGGGTACACGCAGTCAAACCCGAGCTACACGAGGGTTTGAAACCGCTCTGACGGCACCACGATCCAGGTGGATCTCCTTAGAGAGAAGGAGACATGGAAGGGAAGTAAATATCCTCGAATGACCACCTCCACATAAACGCAGTGTCCTCTAACACTAACTCAGCAGTCATGAAAAAAAAAAATCAACATCAATAAGAGCGACAAGTGAAACACGTTATCAATAACTGCTGCTCTGCATCAGGAAACAAAATGGAACATTTCCAGGTAACATAATATAGAGGGAAGACGACATCCACACGATGACGGCTTCATTACCGCCCTGTTAGCGGTTATTAAATTACTGGACAACAGAGAGAAATGATGATGGGAGAGACAGAAGCAGAGACCTGGAGCTGGAGGAAAGAAAAGCATCGTATGACCGGAGAAAAAGAGAAAATTAATGACAGTGCGACATCTCAAAAGAATGAAGAAAAATGACAAAACAGAGAGCCGATGTCAGTCCCTGTTTCAAAACCTGATACGAAACAGAAAACAGGTTCACCTGGAGATCTTCCGCAAAATAGCCGACGCCGTAATCACATATTGCTTTGTGATACAAGCCAGAGCCCGAGCGCAGGAAATGACATCAATCATCCAGGATAATGAAATGCGCTCAGTTCAGCCAGACCTGCTGAATGCACACGCAACCCATAAACCCATTGATTTTAACATCTGCTCTCCTCCTTTAATCCTGCATTGGGGAGAGCGGATGTTAAAATCAATGGGTCATTGGGGAGAGGGGGGGCGGGGGCAAAGAAGGAGTTCTAGCAATTATGGAGTGCTCCACTGGATGAAAGCATAGCTACACACACACACACACACCCACACATGCATACAGCTATTTATATGTACATAAACAGTTCCATCACTAAAACTACAGCAATAAAGAAAAAAGAAATGTACATAGATCGGTTAACCGAGAGAAAGAGCAAAAAAAAACAACCCAAAAAACCCAACCAAAAAACCACTTTTGGCTTATTCAAGTGGACAAACGAGTAGAAAACATTACAGCACTGAGAAAGACTGCACTTATTATTTCTGTAAACAAATACCATTCCACCACATAATAAAGAAACGACTTTTAATCTTCCAGTGACTTGAATTTTTGGTTAAATTGATTACACTGTGCAAAAATCTATTTTTATCTACTTTTTACAATTGAAGCTACAGTGTGTAGGATTTAAGGGTGTTTATTAGCAACAATGGAATATAGCATTCAAAACCATCTGTTCATTCGTGTATAATTCCCTGCAACAGTGAATAAATGTGTTGGATCCTGTATTTAGCAACAAGGCTTCATAAATGACGTACAAACAAAAGGCCTACTTTACATGTGCCTGCCTGGACAAGCCCAGACATGTCCCACTTGGCTAACGTTCCTATGTAAATAATATGTAAAAGAATAAATGCAAATTATTATGTTAAAAGAAGCCAAAATAGTCCAAAATAGGAGGTTCACTGGTCCTCACCTGTGCTTATCAGAACCCAAAACGTCAGAGCTGAATATGCAGCGGTTTTTACTGAGTTACTTACAGAAGTTTTACGGACTGACTCGCTGACTGACTGAGGACACGTTTACTCGTAGCCAGGCATTTACAGAAACGGATATTTCCCCCTCTCCGTTTCCAAAAAAAGTTTTCATTACACGAACCCGCATAAATACGCCATCAGGAGCATGACAAACCTGTAGGTGGCAGTGTAACGAGAAGCTCAAACCACGTTAGCCAATCAAAATCCTGCAAAAAGCAACAACGAATAGCCGACACAAGTCACTTCCTGTTGCTACTCCTGCGTGTGACGCTAGAATATAAAACTCCGTTTCCCACTGTTGACATGAATACGCAAAAACGGAGTTTTCCCAAATCTCCACTTTGGCCGGAGTTTTCCGAAATAATCATTTTCAGTGGGCTCAGCCTCCGTTTTCGTGTAGACGTAAGGCACAAACGCATGGAAATATTACCGTTTTCCCAGATACCCGGCTACGTGTAAACGTGGCCTGAGTCCATTAATCCTGTGCTTGCAACTGCTAATTGCACAGAATAACAGGCTTAAATTCCTCTCAAAAACATGCATACACGTGCCCACTCTTCCTTTATAAATTCCAATTCATGCGCGAGAAAAGGCATAAACATCATTTTTGTGCTTA
>OMMV01203377.1:0-11939 GCA_900302635.1 Chatrabus melanurus
TGCCTGGAAAAAGAAGGTCATTCCAGTGTTGGAGAGCATGAAGCGAGAGGAGGTGAAAGTGAAAAGATGACCAGGTAGCTGCAGGGAAGGTGAGCTAAGACGGCAGTCGCAGCAGAAAACAAAGCTCTGGGGGGTGGGAGTGGGAGTTCAGCGTTTGGGGAGGGCCTGTTTGACAGGTGTGTGCACCAGCAGCACGCCTTCACATTCGATACGAGCAAACAAAGTGCAAAAGGGAGCCGACAAGAGAATTCTGTGAGGCGGAAGAAAACCTATTGTTTTGTGTACAAACTAAAGGGGTGAGAGGACCTCAGCCAAAACCGGTTTCTCATTCACAGATTACAACGGGTTTTCTGAAGGCTCAGTCTCAGCCGACTTTGTGAAACAATGCTTCATGAGACTGGGTTGATGAACACTTGTTAAATTCTGTATATACATCAATAATTGCAGTATGGTGCCTCTGCCAAGGCCAAACAATCCTCAAATTTTGCATTGGGATGAAAATGACTGCATGTGCTGTTGCAAACTTAAAGCTACAGTTTGTAGGATTTAGGGGTGTTTGTTAGCAGAATTAGAATATAACATGCATAACCATATGTTCATTAGTGTATAATTACTGGAACAATGAATCAATGTGTTTCCATAAGCTTAGAATGAGCCCTTCAATATCTGCATGGGAGCTGGCCCCCTCACTGGGGCCCTCAATGTTGCAACGGCCATGTTGATACAGTAGCCCAAAAGGGGCATACTTTCTCCAGCTTTACAATGTTCAGCGCGGCTGGAAGACTGAAGAAAAAAGAAGAGGAATCAGTGGTCGCTCCCTTACACTCTGTCTACTGGTTGCTTGTGCAAGCTAACACGTTTGAGAACCCTCAGTTTTATGAAATAGAGCATCATACATATTGCTTTTCACAAGAGAAGGCAAGGGAACGTGAATCCTCGTCACCAAAGAAGCAAACACAAAATCATGGCGATGGCAACCCCACCACTGGATGACACTAACACACTACACACTGTAGCCGTAAGTTTACATCCAGCTTGGCGAAAAACTTTCAAACTCAACTTTCCCCAGTCACACATTTTTTTGTCCCATTTTGTCAAACAATATGAGCCCTGTCTTACACCTGGTACAAAGCTTTGCGCAGCGCAAGTGTTATTGCTAGTTTCTGACCAGTGAAGTTCTCATTTTCATGCCCAATGCCCACATTGCTCAAATAGTAAATATACATGCACTCATCTGTGTGCCCATGGGCATATTGGCAGGCATGCACATAACTGGTACTCAGGTTGCGCAGCAGAAAACACGGTGGGAAGTGCTTTTCCTACAACTTGCTGTCATTGCTTTCCTCCTGAGAAGCGATTCCCTCCGCATTTTCTGCTGCGCATCGTTTATTTTTGGCACACATGAGCACCTCAGTGCCAGTTATGTGCACCCCTGCATATTGGTCTCAAAATGAGGTGCGGTCAGGCACAATGAGACAGCACTGCATTTTAGTCCAACAAAAACGAGGTACAAAGTCAAGTGCAGAGTTTTTCTGCTCCTTATATAGTGTATTATTCAGATATGCCTTACATAGATGGGTTCATGATGCATATTCAGTCTACACATGGTAGTTTCAGGAGATAGGCATGGGCTGCAGATCTGCATGGGCAGTTACCAATCAGGACCTGAAGCAACGGATGTGGCAACATGCAGTACCAGTTTCAAGACATGCCCTGATTGTACAACTAAGTTGAACAATACATTTGTTTGTTCATGCATCCATCCAAGATTTTATAATTGCCGGAAAAAAATATTGAATTTTGGAATTCTAAATTTACATCTGTTGAAAAATTCCTTATCTCAAGATGTTAAGGAAATAGAGTCTTAATAAGTCCTATATAGGCCCTGAGGCCCATTGGCACCAGTTTTACACCCAGATTCTGTAGCATAGAGCAGATGAGAGTCTATAACTTCCCCTGAATGCTATGGCAGTCCAACGCAGGTTACTTCCCCACCCAAGACTGGTTCCCGTTTACAGCTGGGTGGACTGAGACAATGCTGATGAAGTGTCTTGTCCAAGGACACAGACAATTAACGTGGCTGGGAATCAAACCCACTTGTACATATAGGCAGCCCAACTCCTTATCCCAGTGAGCTACCTGCTCTACAAATGGAACCAATGGAAATGGGTTGTTCGTCTCTCAGCTGCCCCTGTTTTGTTCAGGGTCACCACAGCGGATCCAGTATAGGTCCGCATCAGGATTTGGCACATGCCGGATGCCCTTCTTGACACAACTCCAGTTCTACCTGGAGAAACACACACAGCCCCATGTCTTCCTAAGCGTTCTCCCAGCCAAGTACTAATCAGGACTTACTTTGCTTAACTTCCGAGATCTGACGGGATCAGGTGTACACAGAGCAGATTGGCTGCAACCAAGGGAAATGGGTAAAAGGAAAATAAATGGAGGCAGATCTGGATCCTCCTTAAAATGTCACCAACTCTTTACAAACCCAAGGAACGACTTTCCATAAAGTTTCATCAATATCTTCAAGATAGTTAAACAAGCATTGTGTTGTTATGAGAGTGCAACTTTAACTTAGGACATGTTGTCTCAGTGTGTTTCACTGTCACTCCACCAGCTTTCACATTGACGCCAAGACTATCTTTAGCTGAAAGAACCCATAACTGAGCGGAAACTATTGATAGCTGACTTTTGGGACTGGATTAGTGTCTGTCATAGGCTGACCTCTTCTGCCCTGCAAAGCAATCCCACTGTTTGTCCAAGCAGAGGCCATGAATATCTACCACCTGCTTTAAGTAGAACCGCATCGATGCAGAGCTGAGGGAGGAGAAATCTTACGCTCCAATGGCCAGTGTAGACAGCATGATGGACGCCACTAAGAGAAGCGATCCTCTTTTCTCTGCCTTCCATTGCTGTCTGGCAGCTGGTCAATCGTCTGTGACTTTGTACTATACAATTGGATTCCTCTTGCTTGCCACAACATCCTTTTGCAGATTAGACTCCGGATGACCCACCAAGGAGGTAGGTTCGAACATATTGACTGCCATGCATATGCAGCAGCTCATCTCAGCGGGATTGCCGGAGTAAAGAGAGTGTCGGGGGAGGTGTGGGGTATTGCTGCGGGGACCATCAATGGAGAAAGGCTCATATGAGACAGCCTCATCCATTTCCTTCAGAGACACACTGTGTCCTTTTTTTTTTTGCAGTCTTAACGGTTTTGAGCCCATACAGCAGTGAAGGGAAAAAAATGTTAGATGCAATTGCTATCAACATGATTTAGCCCGCTTGTAAGAGAATAAAATGTAATGTAAATGTATACTGAACAAAACTTCCAATGCAACACTCAAACTGTGTAAATATTCAATATATTTCCCATAAAATCCCATTAATCCATGGTGAATTTAGTGTCTAAAGGCCACAGAAGATGTGACATTTCTGTTATGTCTCATTCCGCTTGATTGAGCACGGGCTAAAGTTGCTGTGACCGACACAGGTTGAGTTGTGAAAATTGCTCAATTCATCTCAAAATTGGTCAATAAATAACGACCACTATGCCGGTCTTAAAGACAGTTTTCATTGTCTTTTGACGACACATGACCACGCCACGGCTGCGACAAAATCAGAAGGACCAAGCCATTGGTGTGCTGGTTGCTGGAATGTCACAGAGACAGGTCGCAAGGACATTCCAAGTTAACATTTGCACCTGTCCATGGAGACGATATAATGAGACTGGCACCACGAGTGACCGACCACACGCTCCCAGACCAAGTGTCACCGCCCCTCAGCAGGACCGACACATCCGTCTGCAACATCTTCACAATTGTGTTCGTCCTGCTACAGTCACTGCTGCTGAGACCAGAGGTCACCACCAGAACTGAATCAGTGCCCAAACAGTTCGCAATCGGCTACGAGAGGCCAGCCTGCAGAACAGACGTCCCCATCGTGGATTGGTATTGACACCTGCTCTTCGCTGGGACCGCCTGGCATGGACAAGGGCGCATCTGGGCTAGAATGCTCTCAGATGCAACAGGGTATTGTTTTCAGACAAATCACGTTTCAAGTTGAGCGTCGATGACGGCAGAAGACGCGTATGGCGAAGATGAGGGGAACGCTATGCTGATTGCAACGTTATGCAGCGTGACCGCTGGGGTGGACCATCAGCGATGGTTTGGGCAGGAATCAGCAGCAGACACAAAACGGAACTGGTTGTGATCGATGGAAAACCTAAACGTGGCATGTTACCATGATGAGATTCTGGCACCAGTTTTTGTCCCACTCGTGACACCAAACCGGCTGACTCTGCAGCAGGATAATGCCAGACCGCATGTCACCAGGATTTGTAGGGACTATCTGAGGCAGAATAATGTTCAGTGTCTGGAATGGCCTGCGTTCTCACCAGATCTGAACCCGATTGAGCACCTGTGGGATATTCTGGGTTGTCGGGTGAGGGGACATGATCCAGAACCAACCACAGCACAACAACTGTCGCCGAATCAGCCAGGCAGAAATCCGAGAGTTGATTGACTCTATGCCACGTCTGAATTTGAGCGGTACATGATGCCCATGGTGGCCATACAAGGTACTGAGATTTATTAATCGGGAATGTCATTGGGCAGCGAGTAAATGAACTGTAAGCTTTTGGAAGTTTAATTTTGTTGTTATCCATTAACTTAAACACTCCTCTGCATTGCTTTGAATAAATCTAACTGTTGCGTTGGAAGTTTACTGCTGTAGATAAAGTAAGATCTTTGGAAACACTAATTGAACATTTACTAACACACATTTGAGTGATAATTAAGTTGAAGTGAGTGACACTTTACAATAAGGGTACATTAACTGACATTAGTCTATGCAATTGCAAGCATTAAGAACAAGAAAGAAGTAAGCGATATTGTTGCCGGTGCTCCAGATTCCGTAGAATGAAGTGGACGAGAGTCTACAACTCCTCCTGGACAGGATCCCAGTCCAAAGCAGGTTACTTCCCCAGCCAAGGGAATAAATTTTTGGTACTGATGGGGCGATATTTTTTTTGCAATTCACACTTTTTGTTAACATGCGCTGATTTACATAGAAGTAGAATTCAGCAGGTTTATGCATGTAATTTACACAGTTATCTGGATTTACGAGTGTTTGCTAAATTTGGCGAGCCCATTTACTACGAGCCCATCATACTAACAAATTTCCGAGAAATTTAAGAGAAGTTCAACAAAGCTTTTGCGTTACGCCCAATCTTATGACCAGTCAATTCACGTCTGGGAGCATGCGCTGATGCTGCATGTTGCCGCATCCACCACGCCACTGAACTGCCTTGCTTCCTGGATGCCAACCACCCAGGCAGACCGCCGATCCATTCCCACCTCCCGAATGCAACCATCTATCTGCTGCAGCAAGGCAAAATGTGTGCGTATGCTTGGCCTTTTCCAGCCACTGGGTCCTCAACACTGAGACACCTACGTGCTGGATCGTGCACAGAGAAATGCACCACATGCCCAAAATGTCATAAATGATGTTCATTCACAATGCAAGCGATACATCTCATCTGAGTCTCCCGAAATAACCGTTCATTTGACACAAAGTCATTCTCGAGGATCCTCCAAAGAGAACTAATACCAAGGACTTCTAGTCATCGCTTATGGAGTCATGAGGTCGCTGTATAGAGGTGTTTTGCTGGTATTATGACTAGGTTTCTAAAAAAGCAATCTTGTGCTTTAGTAGTTCATCTGTCCAGGGTTTAGCAAGAACTATTATATCATTTAATAGAAAACAAACCTTCACTGGGCTTCTTTACAGCACCTTGTTTCTTACTGTGATTTGCAGAGACATGCTTGAACTGTAAAATGTGTCGGTGTATCTAAAGATCATCTTTCAGATAGACTCTCTGCAGTGGCGACATGCAAAACTTCAGAGCCACCATTCATTTCAGCTCCCTCACATCCTTCATGTTAAACATGCTTTGTATGCGATAGCTTCACATTATAATAGATTGAAGTGTAATGTTTAGCTTGGTCTATGTTATAGTGTGGCAGTTATATTCAAACTATTTTTTTTCCCGTAGAAAGACCTACTTTCACAGGTTAGATGACCTCGCCTTCTCGCCTCCGTACTGTATCTTTGTATTATTGTTCTACCTGCTTCAGATTCTGTTCAGCTATTTTTATTCTTACGCTTAAAAATAATCTTTTATCCAGTTTTCTCTGAGACACAAAGGCACCTTCACAAAATATTAAATGAAGAATGACAAGCAGTGGATCGCTTGAAAGGCGTGTCTGTGTGTCATTTGGAAACATCATCTGAATATTGAGCGAGCTGACTGCGTTTGATGAGCAACCAAAAAAAAAACAAAAAAAACCCCCACATTTCATGAAGAAACAGAGCAGATTTGGAAGAATTCTTCCATGAAAAGAGCATAGCATCCCACTCGACAAGACCCGAACTACATCATTTTTTTCCCAGCTGGAAAAAAAACAAACTCTCAAATGTGCAGTGAGAAGCAACATGCCTGATGACGGTGACCGTTTGCGGCAAATAGAGGTCTGGTGTTGACACCGGGCCCATGTGGGACTGACCTCATGGAAGAAGTGACACAGCTAGAGCAGAGAAAGAATGGTCCAGGTGTGACCTCTGACCTCCAGCAAAGTTATAACTAGAACACTGGGCTCAGTTGTGACACTTTATCTTAATTTAAACCCAGGTTGTCTTTGTTTTCACAGCTCGAAAAGTGACTTTTGTATGAAAGTGGAAAAAGCTTTTTCACAAGTAACTTAGGAAACAAGGTTATGAGGCCTCAGTGGCAACTTTTTAAGGGCTCTAAAATAAGTTGTTATTGGTTAAAGGCTTGAATTTGACAGTATTTTAATATTAGAAATCATATCCTGACTTACACAGAAAAAAATCTGGAAAAAAATGCAGTGTTGTGCAAAAATGTTCGGCAAACGTGCTGTCACCAAAATCTTTGAAAAATGGGGGAAGAACTGGTAACTAATATTTATGAATAAATATGAATCTGTAAAGTGTATCTGTAAACTTTTCTTTTTTAAAAGTATACATTTATTTTAGCTGATGAAGCCACAAAATTGAACTGGTGAATTCAATAAGGGCCCAAATCCATTTTTAGGATGGCCACATTTTTCGAAGTCATAATTTTTCTGTTGGTAGATTCTCTTAAATTTTGATAGAAATCAAGAGAGCAAATATTTTTATAATGTTAAAAACTGTTTTCCTTCCAAATAATTCTATCCTGTGAAAAGTGGAAAAAAATTTAAAAAAATAAAAATGGAGTTGGGCCCTTATTGAATTCACCAATTCAATTTCTTTCATTTATTTCAGGTAATTTTAAAGGGGACTAAAGTGGGATTCGACCACATCTCGTGGTAAGGTTTTCATATTGCAGGCAAACCAGTAACCGAAACTTACTCCTCGGATTTAAAGCGTGCACTCGTGTGGTTGAGTGCGTCCAGTAGCCGATAAAATAATTTATAAAGACCAATCAAACCAATTCACCTGCTTGGCTCTGACTTTTGATGAATTAGCTCATTTTATCCATTCAAGAGATTATTTTTTTCAGTCTAATGACGATAAAGTACACTCGGTCAGGTAGCCGCGTCAGCAAGTGATTAACATTAGCACGCCCAGTTGCCCAACTTGCACGCCCAGTTGCCCAACGAAAACACAAATTTGCACAAATGTTTCTATAAGTATTTCAGTAATGTTAGCTTACCTGTACAACAGGATGAAAGTCAAATCAGGGATGGTGTTGACCCCCATAACAAAACGGAGGTGCCTCCATTTCTCAAAAGTCGGTGTTTTCGCCCGACATCGACCTGATAATGGAGGAAACTGCTGCCCTCAAAAACACTTCCTTTTGCACTTGAATGTATATACCTAAAACTATTATAGCATCATAGTAGGATGCCTCGGGGTACCTGAATGACCTGTAGTCAAACTGTAGAAGTGTGCACCACTGTTTTACAGCTAGTTTTTGAATACCACACTTATATCACGAAAACTTGCCATTCTCAAGTTCGGAGCAAATGTAAAATTTTCCTAAAAAATATTCTTTTACCTACTTTCTAGACAAATAATGTACCAAATTAAAGATATTTTCCTATATTGCTGAATGATTTACAGCCATAAATGTGAATGTACCCTATTTTCACTCTGCCCCCGAGAGTCTACACCAAACAAGATATTTATTTTTGTTCTATTATTTATTTTGTGAAGCAGATATGCAAATCTATACATGAATACGACATACCCTCATAAAGAATGTTGTTTCCTGAATATTTATGTACCAGTTGTGTGTGTTTCTCACTGTGATATCATATTACTTGCAGTCTTGAATATGAAAACACTCAAACTTCAATCTTGGCTCAGTTTCAGCACTATAATTGTTCTTTCTTTCGGCTTCTCCCAATTTCAGCTTGGGGTCGCCACAGCAGATCCCACATGGATGGAGACAGTTTCCTGTCTACAGTTTTTGAGAGATCAACATGAATTGTTTATGATGGGTAGGTGATCATCCAAGGATGGTCCCATTAAATTTTGGGAAGAATCTATGCACTGATGACATCACAAAAAAAATGATCAAACATTCAAAAATGAGTGAAAAGTGAATGAAGTTTGGCATGTATATGCAGGATCAGACCCTCAACTATCAGACCAAGTTTCATCCAGATCTGACCTAGATAAAGGATTTGGCGGGAATTTAAATTTAACAGTGGAAATCCCATTTAACATGTTCAAGCGTGTACATCTCAGTGACATCTCAACAGATCAGGATGAATCTTGTCACACTTATGTAAGATCATAATAGCTATAAGCAGGTAAAGTTCTATCCAGATCTGGAAAGTCTTCTGGATCCAGTGGATCAAAATGTAAAAATCTCAGGCGCTGACATGTAATACGCTGTTGTAAGGTATCTAATAAAGATAGAAATGTCCAATCACTACCAAAATGTAGCTGGGAGAATGCTGATTCAGTAAGCTGTCTACGGATTTGAGCTATCTCTAATAGCTCAGCACTTGACTTGATGTCAGCACTTGTAGTATATTTCTAATAGTTGTGTAATCCCTGCTGATGTCAGCATTTGTGGTTTATGTATCACTATAATGAAGAATATTAATTAATTCTTTAATTAATTAAATAGATTTAATGAATTAGAAATTAAAGGAGGAAAAGCTCATTTTTCAAAGCAAAATAATTTTAATGTCTACTGGTTTGTTTCACAGTCATATAAATCATATTTTCCAATCAAAGTTATTCTTCATGTTCACTAATTGATTTCGCAGGTGACAAATGTTAAAACCTTGGCGGACGTCTGTGCTCTGTGAGTGCTCTTGTTCAAATATGAGTTTGACCTGCTGACCAACATCAAACATTAGTATCAAAATTCTGGACTGCCTAAAGCCTTTGCACAGCGCTGCACATCTGCTACATAATACAATAATGTTTCAAGTCATTTTTGGAGCTACCTAATTCTCCTACTCTACCCTCACCACAAAATACGAAATTTATTCTTGTCCTAAAACGGCGTTGCACATTTATCTGTAGGAAGTTTATTTATTTATTTATTATACAAAGCGGGACATTGTTAATAAATGTAATAAACTGTTAATGCTTTTCTGACAATACTACGCATCTATTTAGCACTTTGTCTGTATGAAAGCACTGAATTAATTCCTCCCTCTGTGATCTTTCACTGTGTCAGAGGATTTCTCTGGTGTTTGTCATCAGACAAACACTTAAGCTTTACATCCTTAGAGAAATAACTCCAATTTTATTTTAATTAGTCACAAACATAATTCTGCCATTTTCAAGCCTCTTGGACCGGGGAAATATTCTTTCATGTTTGTGGAGGATAGAGATTGCCAAAGATTAACTACAAATGATTTTTGCTTTGCTCTTTGGAGCCTAACTCTCCAGAGTACAGGGCCTTATATTTGTGTGTTCACACCGCGCCGTAGCTGCAGCATGCACAATGCCGAGCGAGCCATGTGCATGCAACGTACGAGCTGATGACATATTAATCAGCGCACGCTTCCAGGTATGGCCTCCTTTGGATCTAAATGAATATGCTAACCCACTTGCAATGCAACGAGGAACTGAACATTTAACTCTGGTGATGCCTGCCAAGATTCAAACAGAGGAAAACCCTAGACTGATTAAAATCAAATGAAAACAGCGAAGACATTGCCCAGAGCTTACTTGATGTTAAACCGCAGCATTCTCTCCATGTATTTGATTCTTACTGCAGGTCTACTCAGCTGGAAAGCCAAAATAAAATGTTGATCTGCAGCTCATCATGCATGCAAATGAGATGCAAGCAATTAAAGCCTAACAGTGACTTATTGGCGTCGCGCTCGAGCTCTTGCTGGAGTTTTGCTCAGTGTTTTAAATAAGGATGATTTTACTGGGGCGGTAGTTTTGTGCATGTGATGTTTCATGTATCGTGACAAGCACAAACACATCCCATAAAAATGGGGGGAGGGGGGGGTGATCATGATACGACTGTGATGCCGTACTTACAGTGAAATACACAGCCGTTGTTCACGGGTGCATAAAATTTTATTGTCTAACTGATCTCACAGACACAGTGGGAGCTCTGCTTGACTTGCTGCGTCTTGTCCGGGCCAGTGGGTACAACTGACTGATATCCACCCACCTCCTCCCATCCAACTTGACCACACTCAGCCATACCCAAAGCCGGCATTCCACAAACAGCCCGCCATCGGCCCACGCCAAATGGGTCTAATTCAAGGTGGCAGATTTAGCGCATGATTTAGCTCGCAGACTTACAGCTGTGTCCCTGGCACTCAAGACAAGACTGCTGGGGCATCTCATGAACATAATTAAGGCCTTCATCAAAGAAATAAAAAAAAATGTTTATAAATAACTATCTTGGTGGATTAGCGTGCTGAATTAAAGCAGATGTGGCATCTCATCTGACTTTCTGCTGCCCATTTCACACCAACAGAGATAACACCATTCCGGGACCTTGAAACAGGCAGCAGAATGAGACAATGGTGCAAGGCGAAAGAAACAGATTCATATACTCTGACGATCACTCCCATAGGTCCATCATCAGTCTCCATTCACTTCTGGAGAGAATTTTGAAAAAAGAAATTTAGTTTTACTGACAAGGCATTCATTTATTCATTTTCTGCCACTTATCTGGGTCTGGGTCACGGTGGCAGCAGGCTGAGCAGCTCAGCCTACATTTCCCTATGCTTGGCCAGGCCCTCTCACTCCTCATGGGGGATCCCTAGGCATTCCCAAGCCAGCTGGAAAATATAATCCCTCCAGCATGTCCTGGGTCTTCCCTGGGGCCTCCTCCCAGTTGTACGTGCCTGGAAGACCTCCCTGGGGAGACGACCAGGGGGCATCCTCACCAGAAACTTCTCACCCTGCCTCTGAGTGTAAGCCCAGATATCCTATGGAGAAACCTCATTTCCACCGCTTGTCTCCACAGCCGTCGTTCCCCAAAGCTCATGACCACAGGTGAGGATAGGAGCGTAAATTGACTGGTAAATCAAGAGCCTCCCCTTCCGACTCAGCTTTTTCTTCACCACGACGGTCCAGTACAGTGTCCGTAGGACCTCAGACGCAGCCCCAATCCGTCTGTTGATCTCACACTCTATTTTACCTCCACTCGTGAACAAGACCCTGAGATACTTGAAGGCCCAGAGTCGACAATTCGCACCCTTTTCTGACAGAGGACCATGGTCTCAGATTTGGAGGTGCTGATCCTCATCCCAGTTGCTTCACACTTGGCCTCAAACCTGCCCAGTGCACATGGGAGGCCGGAGGCCACTGTCTAATGAGGCCAACAGAACCACATCATCTGCAAAAAGCAGGGATGTAATTCTGAGGTCAACAAACAGGACAGCCTCCTATTCCTGACCGCATCTTGAAATCCTGTCCATGAAAATCACGAAAAG
>OMMV01203383.1:0-11415 GCA_900302635.1 Chatrabus melanurus
TAGTGCCCAATGGACGTCGACCTTGTTTGACCTTTACTCTGGAGGCCATGCATTCAACACAGTCAAAACTATTCCATTTATTGATCCTATTAGCTCAACCAATAATGTGCATCACTTTTTACCAAAATTGGAGCAACTTTAACTTTTGACCCCTGTACAAATTGAAATTGACCTTTGTCACCATTTTTGCTGTTTTTGCCCCATAACTCCATAACATTCAGTCATAGATAGTCCAAACTATACCTTTTTGGAATCTTTACGTTCAGACAAATAATATGGTATGGTGGCCTAGCGGTTAGTGCGACCGCTTTCAGTGCAGAAGATTCCCGGTTCGAGACCATCCCTGCCCATTCTCCATGTAATGTGGAGTTGCGTCAGGAAGGGCATCCAGCGTAAAACTTGTGCCAAATCTACATGTAGATCCATGTGGGATCTGCTGTGGCGACCCCAAGTTGAAATGGGGAGAAACCAAAACTAGATTATTATTCTTTTCAATATGATTGGAGGATTTTTAAAATTTGACCGCTGTATAACCCATAAAAAAATTTCCCCAAGGGTGCCAGAGTGGCACCCGGCTGATTCCTGCACAGGACATGCCAGAGTACCAGAATCAACAAAAAACATCATCCATACCACCAAACACACTTCTCACAATTTCCACTGGACTATTCCCTACCAGCTGCATTACGTCCCATCTTGAACTACACAGCTTTTCTCCATTGACGTAACGACTGAATGTAAATAGACTGCAGGAAAAACAAGAATTATTTAATACTATTTGAGCACAAGTGTTTCAGTCAAAGGAAATGCAAACTTAATATGATGAAAGGATGAGATTGCACAATTCCTAACAAGTTTAAACACTGCTACACAAATGGTGATGGAATTTTCAGCCTGGAGTCTAAATGAGAGTAACAACATAGTACAAGAAACAACTAGAAATGTCAAAACAAACCTTTTTTATGCTTCATTTAAATAAGTAGTGTCGTCAACACACACACACACACACATTATTAATGGGAACAATAACATTTGGCAGACATTCTGTACTTGCAACCAGATTTGAAGTGTTTATGCATTTTGCCAGAAAAACATTTATGAGGTAAAACTTATTACAGGTCAGTGAACCACTTGAAGAAGACAACTTTGTGTCTGGATCCAACAAAAAATTTCCATATAAAATAAATGTCCATTATGGGAACTGAGAGGTAAGGTAATAAATGCACTCTTGCATTAAGATAATGCAAATACACTCCTTTTTTGGTGCATATTTTCACAGCACTGCCATTTATGAAGAAAATGAAAATCCACACATTCTACTCTGCAGTTACAATTAGTGTGCCCTTGGCATCAAGGTCTGGGTACAGGAATGCACAAAACATTCGTGTCCTTCCAGGATGGGCAGAAACCAGCTTCTCATATCAGCAGGTCAGGAGGCTGTGGAGAGAAAAACTTGGGTGACACACTCGACCCTCTTAAGAAGTCCGTTAAAGCAGCGATCACAATAGATTTTCTTTACTGATTAAAATAGCATTAGAATAGATATCAACAGACTGCCCAAACTAAAGACAAATACAGACATGCTAAGATCAAAGCACTGCTTTGAGGAGATTACCATGCCATGATTGATCAGCACATTGCTTAGATTTTTTTTTTTAACAGTTTATTGGTGTTTGTTAGAAGACTCACCTTGTGCTTCCTGTTGATTGGCTGTTTTGTAGATCAGTCTGGTGTGGAAGAGTTCAAAGCAGGGCACAGGACAGAGGCTTGGCTCTGACAAACACGTCTTACAATAATATGACGTCTGCCCACCCGCTGCTCCATCATTCATTACTGACTGCTCTGCCTCTTTGATTTCCACATCTTTCTCATGAAATGGGTTGGCACCTTTGTCAGCCTCCTCTTTCATTATCTTATCTGGCTCCTCATCCTCCTCCATCTTGCTCCTCTTCCTCTCCCGCACTTCCTCCTCCATTCGTTTTCTCTTCGACTGTGAGCAGACCTTGCAGTCTGAGTTGGTGTCCCTCCTTCCCAGGAAATGGCGACCGGTTAGGCGAGCTGGCAACCCATTAAATGGCTGATGTTTGGGTGATGGCACTGGAGTGGTGGATGCTTCAGCAGGTGGCTGGTCAGGCACTGAGGGGCTATCCAGCAGAGCTGGTGCAAACGTTGAAAGAGCTAGTCATAAGCAACCAATCAGTGAATGAATAAAACCATAAATCAGTGAATGAATGAGCAGAAACAGGTTTCTCCTAGTATTGTTGTATGAATGATTGAAACTTGCACTTATATCGCGCTTTTCAAGACACTCAAAGCGCTTTACAGTGAAGGGGGGACCTCACTAACCACCACCAATGTGTAGCACCCACCTGGGTGATGCACAGCAGCCGATCTGAGCCAGAACGCTCACCACACACCAGCTTGAGGTGGAGAGTGAGGGTATGAATGAATCAGCCAGTTGAACTGAGGGATGATTAGGGGCCAGATTGAATGAGCCAGGTTGGGCAGTTTAGCCAGGACACCGGGGAACCCCTACTCTTTGCAATAAGTGCCATGGGATCTTTTATGACCACAGTGAATCAGGACCTTGGTTTTACGTCTCATCCGAAGGACGGCACCTCCTACAGCACAGTGTCCCCATCACTGCACTGGGGCATCGGGATTGATGGATTAGCCAGAGGGAAGAGTGCCACCTACTGGCCACACACCGACACCACTTCCAGCAGCAACTCAGTGTTCCCAGGAAGTCTCCCATCCCAAGTACGAAACCTAGCCCACACCTGCTTAGTATCAATTCAGCTAAGGCAGGACCCATTGGTCTGGCTGTTACCTTTGTACCTCTACTCTCCCCATTTTCTACCTCTACTCTCCCCATTTTGTAACTCTACTCTCCCCATGTCCAGTTTTGGAATGCTACATATCCATGCCAACATTCTCATTTCTGACAAATCCAGCATCTTCTCAGCACTCCCTTCACTGCCCTTCACTCGGCCTCATACATCATTGCTCAGCTTACCACTGTCTTACAACCTTGACCTTTAACCGTCGTCTTTATTCTTTGATACTCTCTTCTAAGTGTTCCATCCAGCCTGTACTCTGGACTATTTCTGCATCAAATTTCCCATCTTCAGGTGGCACTGATGTTATGCATTTAAACTGATTCACTCTTATCTGAATCCTGATTTTCATTAACCAACAGATATTCATTACATTAATTTGGCTGACACTTTTATCCAAAGTGACTTACAAGCAAGGAATCACAATCAAGAAGAAGGGGGACTTCAGCATAATGACGAATACCATCTTTACATACACATACCAACCACCGATTGACAGTGCAAAAATGTAAGTTGATACCAGAGAGTGAAATTTGAGAAGGCAATGAAAAGTAGAAAGAGAAAATAAGTGCATGGTAAGTGTGAGTTAGGAATGTTAGGGTTGTCAGAGATGTTAGGAGAGTAGGTACTCTGAGAAGAGCTGGGTGTTCAAGAGATTGTTGAAAGTAGAGAGGGACGCCCCTGCTCTGACAGCATTTGGTAGCTCGTTCCACAAACAAGAATAGTCTGGATTGCCTTGTGTGTAGGGATGGAATTGCCAGATGCTGCTTCTTAGAGGAGCGCAGCAGTCAAGGGGTGGCATAAGCCTTTATGTGAGCATTTAAGTAGATGGGCGCAGACCCAGTAGTCACTTTGTAGGCAAGCAATTAGTGGCTTGAATTTGATGAGGGCGGCAATGGGCAGTGGGGTAACGCGCCCATCTGGGTTGATTGAAAGAACCAGATGCACCACCGCGTTCTGGATCATCTGTAAGGGCTTCACTATGCAAGCTGAGAGGCCCGTTAGAAGGGTAGTCAAGGTGAGAGATAACCATGGCCTGTATTAGGAGTTGGGTGGCATATTGAGTTAGGTATGGGTTAAGTACAGTTTATTTTCTTTATGTTAAATAGCGCAAAGCTGCACAACCAAGAGACAGAGGCAACATGGTCCGAGAAGGATAGATAGTCATCATTCATGACACCCAGGTTTCTTGCCACTCTGGTTGGAGTTAAAGATAGTTAAAGATGTTTATAATGTGATGTACAGCTTGTTTGGCTGGGAAGACTAGCAGTTCAATATTGGAGAGATTTAGTTGAAGGTAGTATTCCTTCATCCATGAGGATATATCTGAGAGACCATCAAAGCTACATGCTGAGAACGTGGGGTCATCTGGCAGGAATCACAGACAGAGTTGGGCATCATCTGCATAGCAGTGATATGAGAAGCCATGCACGCAGATAATCGGACCCAGGGAGGTGGTGTATATGGCAAAGAGAAGTGTTTTCTTGCTTAAAATAGTCAATTCTCTATCCTCCGAAGTTCTTTTCCATTCTTCTGGTGTCCTCTCTACCATCTTCCTCATGGTTCTGCACAACATGTCATATGCAAAAAGCATACACCAGCGGAACTGTTTTTAATTACAAAAGTCAACAAGTCAAAGATCCCTAGTGAAGACCGAATCTGGAATCCTTCTATTACCATAATACTGCTTCAGACCTGGGTCCTTGCTGCCTCTTAGATGCCCTCAACAACTCAGAAATAATTCCTTATTACTGCATTCTCCCTCATGCACCGCAACCTCACAGCAATCTTAAACCTTCTCCAGATCAATAAACATATCAAAGTCTTTCAGTTTTTTTCTTCCTTACTTCTACCTATGCTGTCTTACTGACACATCTACTGTTATGAAACAAAACTCCTCCTCCCTGACGATGGACTCTTTCCTTTGCCTTGTCTCTACAATTTCCTCCCATTTCTTCACTGTGTGCAACAGTATCTTGATCCCTCGATAGTTTCAATCCATCTTGAATATCTTCCTTCTCCTCACAGATGGGACAAATCACTTTTCATCAATTCCTATGATATTTTTTTCCTGCATCACATCCAACAACATATCCATTCCTTCTTATCCGAAACTCTTCCACACTTCCACTGGCATTTCATGTTGTTCAGATGCCTTTCCATCCTTTATCGTCTTCCCTCTCAGTTCCTGGAGTCAGACCTTTGAGACTGCATCCTCCAACACCACCCTGGGGCTTTCTTGATTCAACAAGTTTTCAAGGTACCCCCTTCCACTTACATTTGGTCATTTCACATTCACTCAAGACAATGCGTCTCCTTGTCCCCAAGTGGCCTCCTTGCTGCCCTCCGAAACAGCACTTATTTATCAACTCATTTCAACTTTGCTGCTGTTCTTCCACCATTCATCCCCATTTTCAAACATCACTTCATTCAAATGTTTTACTGTAAACCCGTTTTTCAGACTTTCCTCTCAATCACCACCACTGTATCCTTGGCAATGGCTGCACTAGTCTTGTTTTATTGCCTATCCTGGTCATCCAATCTATCAGTACTTCTGCTGCGCTGCCACTCTTCATTTATGATGCTGCAATTCCTGATTTCTGTCAAACATGAACTTCCACACATTAGAAAGTCTATTCAGCATGCTCCTGCTCCACTTCTGTAAGTCTAACTATTTTACCTTCCCCTGGGAAAAAAAATACGTTTTAATTGGCACCATCTCATCTCAGGTTCTTTTACCACTATAGTCCTTCCTAGATGCTAATTTTGATTTCCATGAACAATCACCTTTTCTCCTTCTTGCGTCAGTTCTTTACCCATGACTCCAGAAGGCCTCCTTTTTCCTCTTCACAGCCACTTAGTGAACATGCGCACGCATGATTTTATCTAGTCTCACCAAGGGTCAGTCATCACCCTGTCACACCTATTCACACTGAGGACACCATCTCTTATTAGTTCTTGCTTACATCCTTTTCTGAAATAGAATTGATCAAAGTTGTCACTTATAGTTATGGCAAAGGTTTTACAGTCTGAATGATCTAGATGCAAACCCTCTCTTCACTATCAAAATAAAGGTTCAATTTTTGATTTTGCTCCAGAATTTTATTTTATTTTTTATATTGCAGAAAGCAAGCCTGATATTTTATTCAAGATTCATTGGACCAATACAACCAATATATCAGTATAATGTTAGCGTGGATGGTGTTGCAGTTTTATTTGTTGCAGAATTAAGTGAAATGTTTTCGCTATAGTGACAATTTAATTCATTTTTTCATGCATTGTCCCCCAGAGCCTGAACATATCAGACAGAATATGCTCAGTTTGTTTGTTTGTTTTTTCCTTACAGGCATTTGCCACACAAACATAAAGAAGCCTTCAGTATGTAGATGCGAGTCAAACCTCCACCGTCATCAATCATTAGTTTGACCAAACCACGACAGGATGGCACATAGTCTCAGGAATGGATGGTGGAGACACCAGGACACACTGGATACATATGTCCACAGAAGGAAATAACAGTATCCATCCAATATCTAATTAAGGTGGCAGACTAAGAACTTTCCATGCACAATTTTCTTGCTAGTTTTCAAAAAAAAAACCACACTGCTCACTTTATCATATTAAACAGAATTTCAACAAGCTACTACAAGTCACCAGGGGCCTAATTTATAAAACAGTGCATAGGATTCATACTAAAAGTATACGTACAAAACAAAAAAAAGAAAAGAAAAAAAGAAATCAGACTTATAAAACTGTTCGTACGCACACCTGCAAGCACTTTATAAATCATACACTATCTGGAATTGTGCACACATGGATCTGCCTCATATCCTGCCCGCTACATGCCCACATTCAACCACAAATGGTCAATGCAGAACACCTCATGAATATTCAAACATTCACATGAAGCCTGAAACATGGACTCATCATGGCAACTGAGAGGAAGAGCAGGAAAAGAAACTTTTCTGAAACAGAAATCGAGGCGATTGTGGGCGATCACAGCAATGGCAACACTAGGTGGCAACGACAACTCAAGTAGTTTTGTTCCCAACCATTCGTAACAAAAAAAAGCTTTTCAAGTGTGTAAGAAACTTGTTTCTGCATCTGGTGCTTTAAATGGAAAGGAGCTACTGATGACCACGCCCCTTCTCTGAAGGACAAGGGAGCAGGTGCAATGTAACCGCTGATGGATCAATATTCCGTCTGTCACCCACAGACTGTGGCCGTATCACAGCTCAGTGGACGTGTCCCAGAGGTATCAAGAGATCAGACATGGACTGATGCGACATATGTCATGATAGTCTAAAACAAACCTTTTCAGGCCTGAATTTTATGTATAGCAGAGAACTTTGTCCATGCACAAACAAAACTGTGTGACTGCGGGGGGTTAACATAACACCCCAACTTTAAAGGACAAGTTCACTTTTTTTTTTAAACAACCTTAGACATATTAAAACATTGTTTTACTCATTTTTGACAATTGTGTGCCATATGAGCGAAATCCCCTTTTTTCCTGAAATTGCTAAAAAGGAAATACACGGGTATCAGTAGGGCGCCCGGCAGTAGAGCTCTAAACCATGTCTTTCTAAACCTTAAACTGCATAACATTGTTATTGTTATTAACCACGCAATGAAACCTGGGAGAGAAATAGCAAGTGGTACATTTGAATTTCATTCCTTTATTCAGGGATTCCACGTTTACAAAGACATTTGGACACACGAACTTGATGAACTAATGTGTTGCATTTTACAATGACAAGTCATTTTCTGGGATTTGCGTGCGGGACTCGTTTTGACACAGGTTTCATTGCTTCATGAAGCAAGGCTTCATGCGTGTAATGAAACCTGGGACATTTACGATAATGACTCAGCTGAGAAACCTTCCTGTCTTCTGAAACACCACAAAAAGGTAGGTTTCTGTAGCCTGAGTAAGGGGCGGGGTTGCCCCTTCTTCCGCCGAATTTGATTTCGCCCTGCAGCAGGGTCTGGACACCCTGGGATCCAAAATCCCTGGATCTAATCACAAACTGGCTATATGCACCTGGCGCGCTATTGGCGGGTTTAACCAAACCACGATGACGTTAGATAAGCGACGGCAACAGGGTTGCCAGATTGGGTGGTTTTTTGTGCATTCTCACAGTTTTTGATGAGGTTTTGGGCTGGAAAACCTTGCTGGCATCTGGCAACACTGGACGGCAAGCAGTGTTTGTGAGCACTCATGTTACTGGTTTGGAAATACAGTTGTGTTAGACTGTTGTGTAAAATTATATTGTGCTCCAATATTTCTCAAAAATCGCTAAATGCTTTTACTGCTTTTGGAACCGGTCGCTGACGACGATAACACGTTTGTTGACACGTTTTCGCGTCGCTCTGTAAAGTACGTCACCCGCATCGTTGGTCTGATTGGTTAAAGGACTATCCAATTGCGTACAGAGCCATGCCTCTTGTCCAGGAGAAATACAGCGCCGACTCCCCAGACTAAGTTCATAGATTGAACTTAGTCTGGTGATAGCCAGACAAAGGTTTCTGTCCATTAAGATTATGTTTTGATGCCAACTATTGCTGTGAAAGGCGCGAATCCGGGAGGTGTGTTTTTGATCCAGAAATGGTCCCGGATGCTGGAAATAGCACCAGCTATCACTAGAACTAATTATTCCTATACAGGTCCCGAGGCCGATTGGTGCCGGTGCTTATCCACGGATTCTGTAGCATGAAGCGCATAAGAGTCTATGACTCCCCCTGGATGGGACCCCAGTCCAACACAGGTTATTTCCCTAGCCAAGGCTGGTCCCCGTTTACAGCTGGGTGGACAGACAATGCAGATGAAGTGTCTTGTCCAAGGACACAGTCAGGTAGCATGACCAGAAAGTGAACCCAGATCTACATATTGGTAGCACAACTCCTTAACCCGCTGAGATACCTGCTCCACATAAAAACCCAAGATGCTTTAAAAATACACAAACTCAACCTTTAAAGTTAATTCCAAATCCTACCGACTAGCCCAAAATGACCTTCCACCGGATCACTTAAGTGAAATCCTACCCCCCCTCAAAATACTAATACACATTATACATATCATATAATTTATACATTTATTATAATACTCAAAAAAAATCTATGCACCATTATCATAAATGTGGAAAAATATACTAAATGTGGCATTTTTCCGAGTGCTCCAAACTAGTCTTCAACAAGTTGGAGCATACAGTAGCCAAAGGGGAGGTAAGAAAATTAAAATAATGCTAAACAAGCACCAGTTATCTTAGTGGCCACCAGGTCCCTGCGATTAGCAACAAGGCTTCACAAGGAACTTGAAATACTTGTCTTTATTTTATGTTAAGGTCATTGTGCATGTTAAAAGATGCCAACGTGGCTCAAAACAGGCGGTTCACTAGTCCTCACCTGTATCTACTGTATCAGAAATGAAAATTTTGTAATACAAATTGCATGTAATCTTATGTGGCATTTGGTTTTATTTGTTGTATTTGTGTTTTACTGTTAGAAAGGGTGCTGGACAGTGTCTGTCCCGCATGAACAAAGTTTAAAAAGTTTGAACTGCCAAAATTAGTTCCAGTGTTTTGAAGTACCTTTTGAATCAGCAGCTGAGGTGGACATCAGGCACATGCTCTCTTGGTCCATTGTGAAGGGACGACACAGTACTGACTTGTTTTTCATTTGACGTCGGTGGGACACGGGCACACGCATGGCGTCTGTCTGGGTACTAGCCTACACATACATTAAATAAAATGGGAAAAGTGAATCTAAGATTACCTAATTATCAGGTCAGAAAATACTCAAAGGAAAAACAATTTGCAGTAAAAGGATTCTTGTTTCTGACTGTAACCGACATCAGATATTGAGAAGAAAAAAAACTAGGTAATATTCTTGTCAACAACATGTGAACATATTCTTTGTAGTAGAGACCTGAAAATAAGTATAAATGAAATACGTACGTGGTCAAGATTCTTGCCGTCAGTGCTGGAGGTTGGCACTGCACCTACAAAACAAACAAAAATTATTTTTATACCACCACTGCATTAATATCACTGTAACAAATGCATGTCAACTATACACATCAAATACAATAAATATAATGCAATATAACTCTTGACTGACTACATTCAAGCAAAAATTCTCAACCTATTTATGGAAAACACAACAGGCTAGCTAATGAAGTTACAGTTATCATTTAGCCTTTATATTTCCTGCCCAACACCAAAGAGACCATAGAGGAAACTCAAGAGTTCATGATTCATCTCTTGTTAATTATATATTATCAGAAAAAAATGCATAAATAATAAGTGTAAATAAGATGAGCCTTGAAAACTCTTATATGAACTAACCAGTGAGAGCAGTATCTGCCAACACACTGGGCTGAGTGGCAGAGCCACTGGCCAGTGAGACAACATCAGCTATGACTGGATTCATTTTTGACGAGTGGTGGGGCTGGGTCGGAGCTGGAGGGAGAAAGAAAGTAGGATTCAAATTTTTTACAAAGGGCAACCATTATTTAAAAAAAGATGATCATTTTAAATCAATGCCTATTATTTTTTTTAGATCTTGTATTTTAGATTAGTCAGCCGTTTTCCGATGAACACTCAATACCCTGTATTAGTTACCAATGACAGGACCACACGATTTACCATATGGTGTTACTGGCGCCGGGCAACTGCCAGTACCATTGCTGTTGATGTGTTGACTCGTCTCAAAATGCAGGCAGCAGTACTGTAGCAGGCAAGGCAGGCTGCAGAAGTTACGGACTGAACCCAAACACTGCAGCTTCTCAGTCATGTAGCCCTGTTTCCTACAAGTGTCACATCGACCCATCTAGAGAAAAGAGGATATTTGGGGGGTGACAGAGTGAAGTGACAACATAAAAGCCAGCCATACTGAACTTGTAGTAGAGGTCCATGAATATAGACACTAAATCAAAAAAGTGACCAGCTTTGCACCAAGTTCTCCATGTGTTATAATTGACAATGAAAGCGTTGCAGCTGTGCACATTATAGTTCAGGGACGCTGCAGTATTAACAGTATAATCCATATCAACGCAGCACGGTGGGGCAAACGGCGCGCTTGCCTCGTCCCGGTTCAAAGCCACCTATGCCCCATTCCTTGTGTACATCTGGAGTGGCGTTGAGAAGGGCAACCGGTTTAAAATTTGTGCCAACTCAACATGCAGATCTATACTGTCCACTGTGGCGACCTCGAGCAAAACAGGAACAGCCAAAAGAACGACCATATCACGAATCTACATCATGAAATGGTGTCATCACCCGGTCTGAACATACAGCATTTTCAGGAAACAGCAGAAAACTGAGTGATGGTTGAAGATGGAGGTCTACAGGAAACCCTGAAGGCAGCTGAGATTTGACTGCATTTTCCTGTTGCACAACTGTCAAACTTATGCATGTTGTGTGCAACACATTACATACAATATATCACACACACGCATATATATATATATATATATATATATATATATATATATATATATATATAGTACTGTGCAGAAGTTTTAGGCATATTAAATGTATCTAATTTTTTTAATAAAGAGAAGCTGTTAAATAGTTCATAT
>OMMV01203395.1:0-15106 GCA_900302635.1 Chatrabus melanurus
GCTGTAAGGCAAAGTGTAAAGAGGTTTCTGTGAAGCAGAAAGTGAGATAAAAGCTCATAGAATGAAGTAGTTACAAGGCGACTTTAGGTCAGAAGCAGCAGTCACTGTTACTTGTGTCTCTTCTAGATTGCTTTTGAAACCACAGTGCTTTTGTTTCATTCAAAGTGTATGAACACAATCTCAATCCAAGGCTTCCACATCAGGACACATTTAACAATTTTATGCTATTGTATGTGGAAGCCATCCTTCCATGTCTGTATGGAAACGGGCATGGGTTATTGCTTTACGAGTGGATTGTTTCCTTACCATCCCCATAACCACAATAACCGTAAAAGGAAGTCATTACTTTAGAATGTTTTTTCTTTAAATATATTTTTTGGGCATTTCAGCCTTTATGACAGAGACAGTAGAGACAGACAGGAAATATGGAGTCAGAGAGACGGGAAGAGTCACGCAGCAAAGACTTCACCCTGGTCGGGATTCGAACCAGGGGATGCTGCAAACCACATACGCGCCCTAACCCCTCAGCCATGGGCACCCCCCACCCATTACTTTAGAATGTTGACAGAAAGCTAAACTCGTGACATGTCGTAAAGTTGCAGTGTGCAGATTTAGAGCTGTTGATTAGCAGAAATGGAATATAGCATTCATCACCATCTGGGCACCTGCAAGAGTGAATCAGTGTGTTTTCATAAGCTTAGAATGAGTCCTTCATATCTACATGGGAGCGGGCCCCCTCATGGAGGCCGCCATGTTGCACCGCCATGTTGCACCGCCATGTTGACACAGTAGCCCAACAGGGATATGCTTACTCCGCCTTTCACATTTTGCAGCATGTAGTCAGGTTCACTATGTCAATAAGAGCTTTTGTTCAAAGTTTATGGAGATTAACAAACCAGTACATTTTTGAAAAGCTTACAACATGAGGAATATAAAAATCAATGTTTATATTTGCACAGCGGCCATTC
Source organism: Chatrabus melanurus (assembly GCA_900302635.1). Taxonomy (NCBI): domain Eukaryota; kingdom Metazoa; phylum Chordata; class Actinopteri; order Batrachoidiformes; family Batrachoididae; genus Chatrabus; species Chatrabus melanurus. Next base: position 969 of record OMMV01203395.1, read on the forward strand.
TGAAAATCCAAAACGGCCGCTGCCAAATGAAAATTTCTTAATACCGCGGCCTCTTTTTGACATAGAAATGCCATTCAAAGTAGTAAACCTATGTTTTTGGGCCCAAGGAATCCAAAAGGAATATCAAAAGGCACTAAAGAAAAAGAAAGAACCATCACCACATAAACCACCTCGTTATACTTGCACTTATTATATGACTGGAAATGCTGAAACAAAATTCAACACATTTTACCAATATTTTTGCTGTTGACAATTGGCTGAAAATAGATCATATATCAGAAAAGGCTTGTTTCTATATCTTCTGTACTGTAAATTAATAACCACCGCCAAGTTAATCATCTACTACATCTACTTGTGTTAGTATTTCAATGAAACACAATTTCACCTTCGTAGCAATATGTTTGCCACTGATGTTTGAAAATGGCTCAAATTTAATGATATATCAGGAATAGCGATTTTAAAAGGCCATTGGTGGATTCCTGGGGTTTGGGCATCTGCACAAATGTAAATATTGGTTTTCAGATTCCTGGTGTTATAAACTTCCCAAAAATGTGCTGCTTTGCTAATCTCCTTAAAATTTGAGCAAAAATACATAGTGACCCTGATTAGTGGCTGGAACACTGAAGAAAGAGAGGAAGAGGAATCAGTGGTTGCTCCCCTATACACAGTCTACTGGCTTGTTATGTCTGGCTCTCCCTCTCAGCCCGCTCTCTCCCTGGCCCCTCCCTCTTAACCACATACACCTGTGTCTCATCCTGACTCTCCTCCAGTGCCAGATCGTCTTGCCACATCATGAGTCAATTCATCCAGCTATTGTTCTTCTTGTTTGCCTGCCTGTTTCCTGACCTTTGCCTGCCTCGGACCTCCGCCTTTGCCTTAGTCCCTAAAACCTTGTCAGCCCTGGAGTTTATGGTTCCACACCTGTCTGCTTCTATGAACAAAGTCCCACAGTTTCAAGGAAGGCCATTTGTTTGCCATTCAGTCTCAAGCCTACTGGAAATAGACTCTGCCATTTGCACCTGGACCTTTGTGAACCTTGTTATCGCTCTGTCACCAGATTCACGTCGAGCCTCTGAAGTCTGTTTGTCTCAGGTCTCCCTCCTGTGCTGGAGGACGTAAAGCTAACCAAGGACTCGAATAATACTGCATAGCCATTAACCATCTTAAACATCTGTACAACTCGGCAATATTTCAGTAAACGTACCTTCATTTTTAACCTCTGGTCTGCGAGTCGTGTTGTTGAACTTTACCTGTCCATTTAAGCATTACTACAAGGCTAACAAGTTTGAGATCCCTCATTTTTGTGAAATGAAGGATCGTACATATTGCTTATCACAAGAGAAGGCAAGGGATCATGAATTCCTGTCACCAAAGAAGTGAAAATGTGAAGGGAAAAAATCATGACCAGTGAGGAGATAATGCAGTCTGCAACCTCGTCACTAGATGACACTAAATCCTACACACTGTAGCTTTAGGAGAACCCAACATGAGAATCTAAATATAGTGGCAACATACTAAAAGTATTGGTAAGTCTAAGAATTTGAACACAGACAAGCTAATTTGTTTTATCCTGAAGCGTTGTTCAGCTTACTGGTTCATGACTGATGCCTACTGCAAATTACCTCCATTCGCACAAACAGGTTTACTAGTAAGTAACAGCTCCATTACACCTCCTTCATATGGAAGTTTACAAAGTCATAGTCAGATTGCTGTGAACGCAGGCTAAACCTACATAAGATGTCTCAGAACCAACAACTGCAGACAAGGACACGACACTTTAATTGCAGAGTTGCTTTTGAGGAGCAGCAGATTGTAATTTGGACAGTATCTTTCCAAGAAACTGTATACTGCTTCTTACATGGCTGGGAATTTGTCCAGTGTGTCATCCATCTGCACCAAAGTAAAAAAAAAGAAGGTGAAAGAAAACGTGAAACAGCTCGTACATTACACTTGTGTTCTTGCTATGATAAGTATTAACTGTGGGATGTCACATAATCATTAAAGTGCCTGTAAAGCAAATTCAGAGATTTGCTTCAAAACACATTATACATGTTAGAAATGCTTTGCTGATCATATGTTAAAATGTGTTCAACCATGTGTATTTTTATTTGGAGTTTGACTGGATTTCTGTGTTTCACCACAGATTTTTGGTGGGCAGTGGTTCACAGGTTCACTTGCAGAGGCATTAGTATACCTCTATATAAAGCTGGAGCCGATTTGAATCTCTGCTCCGGAGCAGTAGGTGGCGATAATGCACCTTTTATGCTGGTTTCCAACCGCTGTTAAACAATAAGAAGAAAAATAATCTCTGGTCATCTCGCTCAAACTTTGAGTCTTGTTAGACAACATTTGTACTAATCCCACTGTTTGTTTTTATTTCTTTTGTTTCCTTTCAAATGGTGTATTGTTGTCTACTATGGAACGTTTCCCCCCCCCGTCTCACTGAGTGTTTGTATGTTACGTGTTGTTCAATAAAGCTTAAAAAAAACTTGCCCCCACACCCTCCCCTCTCCACGTGATTGAGCGTAGTTTCAGTGCCTTCAGCCGACACGCCCCCACAGCGTCAGACAGCAGAGAGAGAGAGAGGGTAAATTGCTCATTTTTACACGATTTTGAAACCTAATTTTACCTACTTAGCTATTTTTTTTAATCATTAAAATTAGGCTAGGTGGTTAATAACTTGTTTTTTGGTGGTTTGACAATTTCAAAATTGGATTTCACTTTACAGGCACTTTAAGATTCTTTCCACAAAGATCCTGTCAAGTGTGACCAGTGCCACAGAGATGCTTTTTCATAAAGGAGATTCATGTTTGCAAGTCAAAATGCAGTATAATAGCAAGAAAAGGGCTTAGAGGATGAAAATGAACTTTAACAAATACAAGTTCGTATATCAGTATCTGTTCTATTTCATAGTTAGTTCAAGAAGCAGGTGCAATGTTATCCTAAAATCCTGTCTTTAAAGACCATGTCTGTTTATGATGTTAGCCATCTGTCAGTTAATGCTCCAGCAGGCAGACCAGTAAAGAACAGTAAAGCTCACAAAAGGCCATTTCAAGAAGCATTCCACTCCAACACAGTTATTTAAAAATTAAATATGTGGTTAAAAAAAATGCTAAGTGGCCAGTTGCTGATTGTAATAAGTTGATGAAAACAGTTGTTTTTCCTTTCAGCTGCTGCCCCTAGTCACTTTAGGGGTCTACACTATAATCAGGATTCGGCACAACTGTTATGCCAGATGCCTTTCCTTATACAACTCAAGCTCGGGAGAAACATGCTCACAGTTCCTGGTTCTCCCAATGAGCTTCCCAGCCAGGGACTTATGAGGACCTACTCCAATTCCTTTCTGAGCTCGGACAGGATCAGGTGTGCTCAGAGCAAAATGGCTGCAAGCAGGTTGATGTATCCAGTAAATGTGACAAAAGGCATCCATTAGGTTTCATCACTTCAGGTTTTCTATTTTTATATTTAACTGCTCAGAGTTTTAAAAACAAGACTATGGGCCCTATTTTAACAGCAGACACAAAATGGAGGGTGGAAGCCCATTTGGGGCATGTCCGAGTGCACTTTGCTAGTTAAGCTGGGGGAAATACCAGAACAAAGCCATGTGCAAAAAGGGGGTAGGTTTATCATGTTCATTATTCATGGGGGTTTTGTAGTGCGAACATGATATCAACCACATAGAATGGCAGCTGTGGGTGAAAACAGCAGCAAGGTGAGGGTTGTTTCTTTTTTAGTGTAGTTTAGTAGTAGTTTTTTAAGTGTTTAAAAAAAAAAGAAAACTAAAAACTGTAGTTTATCCACGGATCGCAAGTCATAACTAGAACATCAATGACGTAGTAGCTCATCCTGGCGACAGGCATCAAAAAGTCGTTAAATAAGCTTAATTACAAGCACGTTTGTGGAATTTTCACAAAACAATGACCAAGTTTTGTGCACAGTGATTAATTTTTCCAAACAAAACAATCAGAACTGAAATCCAGTGAGAAATGTTAAAGGGCCAACTCAGTGCAATGGTAACACACTGGATCTGGTCCTGGCCCGTGGTAGCGACATTGCAAAGATAGATATAATCCCTCTCTCACCAGTGGTTTCTGATCATCCTCTCATCACATTTCAAGCATTTTTATCCTGTCCGACGAAACCTGATGTGACCTTGGTGTTGAAGCGCTATATCGGTCCTGCTACTGTCACTGAGTTAACTGACAGATTGCCTCAGATTCCCGAGTCTCTTCCTGACCAAGACTACTCATTGGACAGCTTCACAGACAATCTCAATTCAGCACTCGCTAAGCTATTGGACGTAGTTGCCCCAATTGCCCCTAGGCTTCATCGTTCTAAGTTGCAGACCCCTTGGTATGGTGAGCATTTACGGCATCTCAAGCATATGCGTCGGAGTCTGGAGCATAAATGCCGCAGCTCTGGATCAGATGTTTCTCACCTTGCCTGCCGCGATGGGGTACTACAGAACAAAAAAGCATCATCAGCTGCAAAGAGGGCTTATTATTCAAGCCCAATTAACATCAATAAGCACAATCCTAAATTCCTATTTAATCTTATAGCAAAATTTACTCAAACCCCACCGCCTGCAGGCTGTGTGCCATTTACAGCCCAAGATTTCTAGGACAATTTCGAGAAGAAAGTGAACGATATCAGGTCAACTATTTCTCAGCACAACTTAGTCATCGAAAGTAACTCAAGGACAACACTGGACACCAACTTTGACAGAAAACCAATGTTTGCTGATTCTGAAACCATCTCGCTTAGTATGTTATCGCAACTTGTGGATACTGCTAAAACCACTACGTGTCTATTTGATCCACTACCAACGGGGTTGTTTAAGAGTCTGTGGCCTTCACTTGGACCCATGTTGTTGAAGATCGTTAACAGCTGCTTCTTTTCCTGCTTGTTTTAAATCTGCAGTAGTTAAACCCGTTCTCAAGAAACCCAATTTAGACACGGGTTCCTTGGCAAGTTAGAGACCGGTGTCCAATTTGCCCTTTTGTTCAAAAATCCTTGAGAGAGTTGTTTCCCAACACTTGTGAATAATCTTGTTGATAATGATCTTTTTGAGCCATAGCAGTCAGCCTTTAGAGCACTTCACTCAACAGAGACGGTCCTTACTAAGGTGGCGAATGATCTCCTATTGGCAATGGACTCAGATGCAACCTCAGTGCTTCTCTTGCTTGATCTTAGTGCAGCGTTTGATACGATTGATCACCGTATTTTGCTGGACAGGCTTGAAAATCACTTTGGTGTTACTGGTTGGGTTTTATCTTGGTTGACATCATACTTATCTGACCGATACCAATTTGTTTTGTGCAATGGCGTCATTTCGCAACTCATTTCAGTAAATCATGGAGTACCACAGGGTTCTGTATTGGGTCTGGTGCCATTTTCTCTTCACATAGCACCACTTGGACAGATACTGCAAAATTATGGAATTGCCTTTCACTGTTATGCTGATGACACCCAGCTTTACATGCCGATCAATGCTAGTAATCCTTCTCAGATAGGGACATTGGAGGATTGTTTAGCAGCAGTGAAATCTTGGATGTCCAGTAATTTCCTACTTCTGAACTCAGATAAGACAGAGTTGATGGTCATTGGTCCCATGAAGCACAGATGCCATCTTGAGCAGTTAACGTTGAGGTTGGATGCATGTGTCATCCAACAGAGTACTAAAGTAAAGAATTTAGGGATGACTTTCGATCCAACACTGTCCTTTGATCTACATATTAGAGAAACAACAAAGATTGTCTTTTTTCATTTGCGGAATATTGCAAGGATTCGACCTATTTTATCTATGGTAGATGCAGAAACCCTGATTCATGCCTTTGTGTCATCCAGAATTGATTACTGTAAAGTTTTGTTTTCTGGCTTGTCACGTACGAGCACTAGGGGTCTTCAGATGGTCCAGAACGCCGCGGCAAGAGTATTGGCTAGGAGAAGAAGGTTTGACTATATTACTCCCACCTTGGTTTCCCTTCATTGGCTTCCTGTTCACATGAGGTCTGATTTTAAGGTACTTTTACTAACATATAAAATTCTTCATGGACTACCCCCCCTCTTACCTAGCTGATTTACTTGTACACTATGTTCCGGCCCGTGCTGTGGGTTCTCAGAACCAAGATCTGCTCTGTGTCCCGAGGGTTAAGAAGTCAGTAGGTCAGAGAGCATTTTCTTTTCGTGCACCCTTTCTCTGGAACAGTCTGCCCATTGACATAAGACAGTCTGATTCTGTGACCTCATTTAAGTCTAGGCTAAAAAGTTACTTGTTTTCTCTCTCCAACAACCTGGCATAGACTTAGTTGTGTTAACTGTTTTTCCTTTAGTTACAGTGATTGCCAGGACTATTTGGAGAGTGTCCAGCTTTTTTATCTTTGGTATTGTTACACATTTATTGCATTTTATTTAGCTATTCTGCATTGTCTTACTTGTTTATTGGCTGCTGATATTATACATGCGTTATTTTTGTTTTATCATCTTTTATAATTGCACTTTATTTTTACTGTTTTTATATCAATTTAGCTCGTCTATTGGTCGTCAGTTGTATTGCTTGTTTCGTACCGTTATCTTATTTGTTGTAATTTTATTGTTATTTTGGTGGCCTGAGTGCACGGCCACCCAATTGAGCTGGGTCCGCAATTATTGGACCCTGCTCTTGTGAAGCGCCTTGGGGTGACTGGTGTCGTGATTTGGCACTATATAAATAAAGTTGAATTGAAATGAGGGAAGGCGATACAACTTTTCTGAATTGTGGACAGACGGACGCCTCATGACGGCAAGAGCTCATCTGGCCTTTGGCCCAGGATGAGCTAAAAATTAGTATTCTGATTATGTGCAGGTAAAACATGTCCCCAAGAGAGAAGCTGTGCGCCTTTACACATGAAACACAGACGCTGTAAATTTTTTGATTATTCAAATCCCCCAGTACATCAACAGGATGTAATGTTAATTAATGTTCTATGTTCTTCTACAGATCTAAAACATCTCACACAGCCCATGGGCATACAGTGAAATCATTTAGAGTTAACAATCCTGATAAATCCATCAGAACGGTCTAAAATCTAAAAAAAAAAGAAAAAAAAGAAATTTCAGGAACTAAAATGTTAATTTTGTTTCTTCTGGAGAGTTTTGTCTGTGCTGTCAAGTTTATAACTGCAGCTTTAAGTTTTTGTGCTTAAATATGAACAATATTTGTAGCAGTCTGGGTGTGCAATTACGCATGCCGATGTGCATTTCTGCGCCCCTGGAAATGTTTTTAAAAAAGCAGATTCCCTAATCATGAAAGCAAATTGTTAAAACACCCAACTATCAATGCAGCACACAATAAGTAATAGCTCATTTCTGTTCCGATATCAGAGAAAATAATTTATTCAGGTGAGTAGATGATTTAATCTTCATTTATTAGAAAAATGTTTTATTTCATGATCTGTTATTTCTCTTACCAATTTTTATTATGGATACAATTAAGGTCGGAGAGAGTAGAAGTCTGTCTGTCACTTTCGTACATAATTTATCATCATTTCATTCAGTCACAGCTGAGGCTGATCATTCCTGAGCGTTAGGTTTGATATAAGTTTGATTATTTTTAATTTCTTTCCTCCCTCCTCCCACTCTGTTTTTTCTTATTTCTAAATATGCTGTCATATTATTGGTATGGTAGTGCCATACCAATATAAATATTGTGTAATGTGTGTACACTATATTTTACCATATGTTTACACAAATGACCAATAATTATCGAATTGTGCACATGTGACATATGCCATTCCAAACTTGTTTGCCTGCTTGTTACGCTTTGGCCATTCCTGTGTCCATGTTACATTTATAATGTTTTTTATTACTTGTTAATATTACATCATTGCAGGTGACTGGTGATGATATGTACAGGCAGAGTGTACGCGTGCTGTGATGCCGCTTATGTCAGGCTCGTCTGACTGTTGGGCTCTTTGTACAGCACTAGACAGCGCTGGACTTTAGACCTGGTTTTTGCTGGTCTAAGGTGCAAACACTTTCTGGTGACAGATAATATCAACCCGCCAGATCTGCCCCTATCCACACCTCATCTTTAGACCAACACACCCACAGCAGTGCAAGTGGTATTATTTAGAGGACAATAGTGTTGGGTTTAGCGCCTGCTGTATGATAGGGCCCTATGTGTGTTACAACTGACTGACTCGATGCGTTATGATCCTGATCTGAGGTTAAGACATTCATTTTCAGGACTGGCTGTGGCCTTTATACAAATAGAGTTACGCACTTTTTGTTGTGTTTCCATATGACCAAGCTATGGCAACCTCAGGATTTATAATGAGCTCAACCAACCCATGATGATTACACACAGTAGTTTAGTGGGTCCGAAAGTCAGTCCTTGTGTAGTCCTGCCCTGTTTCAATTTCTCCCTGTGCTATCCACATATGATTAGCTCAATCAGTTGTGCTCAGCCAATCACCAGCTAGAACCAGTGTGAGCACGCCTCAAGAGTTTTAGTCATAGTAGGGTATGACAAATCATACCAAATTTACAACATGTCAGTGGCAAAGCTTGATTACAAGTATCCACAATTCCTGGAGTCTACGATGTATAAAACCGTATGACTGCATGTATTTACTGCTCAAAGTGGTGTGGTTGGCACGAAACCAGATGCAATCACTGTGACGTAAGGTCAGAAGTCCCTCCCGCCAAAGGAAAAAAAAAAATCCATAAAACAATAAAAGTAGAAATCCTGCCATCCTCTGAGAGATGGAACATATATTACTATTGTTAGATTTCTTTGTATCTGTCCAGAAAGCATGCGTATCTCGCTCTGTGGAGCGGGCCACTTACAGATGTTCGATAATCCATTTACTTGTCTCTGCTATTGGCGTGAGTGTAATTTCAATCACACGGACAGTCTGGAGATAAGTGGGGAGCTGCCTGATGGATGACGCAGGTTGAAATCGAACAATCGTTTCTTTCTTGTTGACTCAGATAATTCAGAGAATTGTCGGTTCCCTAAAGTGATGGAGAAGGTAAAAGCAAACTTTCCTTTTCTTCACTTTAAAAAGAGGCTAACTTTTACAAAAAAACTATTTGGCAATTGATTATTTTTGGGCACAGGAAATTGCCAGCGATGTGTCATTTACAAGCTTCACAATGCAGACTTGGTGTTACCAGACTGACAATTTAGATTCATTAATAACTCTTTGTATCATTTGACAGTGCTTATAAGAGCTGAGAAAATTACAAAATGACACTGAATGTGCAACAATGTAACCATTCTTCATGAGAATTATCCACTTGCCAGAGCAAACCTTTTCACCATCTTTCTAGGTAGCTTCATTTCTCTACAAAACATTGAGTCTCCCCTCATCAGCACTGCAGGCAACACTCATAGCAAGATCTTATTACGCAAGAAGCAATGAGTCACCAGAAGGAACCGCACATATCGACAAGAAGGTGTATAATAATGAGGTAATGACACTTCAAAAATAGAAATATACTTTCACATTCTTAGATAATAGCCACTTTTATTCAGTTGTGCCAGCGGGCTAATTTGAGTTAAATTAGGGATTTGGTTACACCCAGTTTGATCATTTAACCATAACTAGTGATCATAATGCAGAAACTACGACACCATCATCATGTTTGAAGAAAAGAGGCATGAACTGTGCAATGGGGAAAATCACTCCTCACCGGTCAATGAGCTTTAAGAACTGCTGAAATTTAACGGGACAAAAAAAGCAGCCAGAAGATAGACAAGGTCGAGCCATGATAAAAACATCTCTACTCATCTTCTGTTAAGGACAAGGTGAGGACCTGATGTGGCCCCATGATATTTAGCTTTTAAAGCAATGGCCAAAGAGCTGGGAAGTGTTTTTACAACGGTTTGAGTTAACAGAGTAAACATGCATTCAAATGCAACCATTTAAAGCAAAGCTCTCAAACTCAAATTATCCAAAGGCCAGGTTCTGTCCTTCCTGAAAATCCACTTGAACAATTGTGCAAGAAATAAATAATGTGCACAACTGGTGGTTTTTATCAGGCTTTAAATTTAATTGTTACATTCCAACAATATTACTTTATTTATTTATTTCCTGGCTCTGCTCCTTCCTTCCCCCAAATTTTATTTTTGGACAGGTACAACCTTTTCACCAAGTTTTGTGAAATTATTTGCACCCACTGCTTCCTTTCATTTGGAGTTGCCTTCATTGCATCCATGTCACCTGATCCAGTATGGAACCTGTATAGAACTCTGATTTTTATGATCCGCATCTTGATTTGGCTAGTTTGGCGCCGGATGCCTTTCCAGCCCTCCAGGCCTACAAGGGTTTCCCCTTGAACCTAAAATTACATGTTTAGATGTTGGGAGGAAACTGGAGCACCGAAGAAAATCCACGCAGACATGCAGAACAGTTATACAGCATCAAACTGTATAATGGGTTTCTTCACTCGCAGCCATATACTTCCTTCAGAGTTATCTGGGTGTCTTGGTGGCTTCCCTCACTTGTCCCCTTCTTGCACAGCCACTCAATTTTTGAGAACTGCTGACTTGACAGATTTACCATAGAGTACCATACTGTTTGTTTTTCTTAATGATTGATGTAAATGAAGTCCAAGACATATTCAGTGACTTGGAAATGTTCATGTATCCATCCCCTGACTTGTCTAAAGAAAAATGGCTGGAAAAGTGATGATGTGCATTAAAAAAATTGAGTATTGCTTTTGTCCAATTATTGATGGTCAAATGGGGGACTGTGTATAAAAATGGCCGTAATTACTAGATGGTTAATGATAAATGCTTTGAATTAAAGTCTACATTAAAAGCACATCTTGATTGTTTTATTTCAACTCCATTGTGGTGTAGTGGGGCAGTTAGGTGCATTTTTTTGGCCGAATCATTCACTTTGTGATGCAAGCACCACATTTGGCCTGAAGAAACTCCTAGGTGTACCTTTTACAAAAATAATGTTAGTCATTCCAAAATCCAATATGGCCGCCATTTTTTTCAACATTGCTGCCAAGCACCCAATATTACCATTTAGTTGCTCATTTAGTTGTGCTTTTGTACGATTATAACACCTTCAAGCATGCAAGCTCCTTTGTTTTTTTATTTATTTAGTGGTCTGTTGTATTGCTTATGTCGTACTTCTCGCTTCTACAGCTCTTCATGCAAGTAACAGACACTAATTTAATGACTACAGAGGCATTTTTGTGCCTCGGCGCAGCCTGCCAGGTGGGAAATGTAGGATTATTGTACCAGAGACTCAAAATTATCTTATTTTGATGGAAATTATCGTATAGCCGCCATAACCAAAATAACAACTGATGCGCTTAGTAATGTTACATCTGATACTGAAGCCCCGAGGCTTGCGTCAAGCGGAGGGGGCGTGTCCAAATGAATCACGTGACTGTCTCGTAGATTCGCTGAAAAAGCTGTTAAATAGTTCATATTTATGAATAAATATCTGACTACATCTCACCTGTAAAACTAATTAATAAATTCTTTATGTGATAAAATGACAATTTGTTTGAGGGTGTCTGTTCCAATGTATAAGAAAATCAGGCTGTGTTAAATCAGGGTTTTAAAAAAATGTATTTTTTTTTATTATTGATTAATCATCAGCAACTGTCTTTGTGTTGTCACAAAGACATTTTTTAAATAGAATCCTGTAAGAAGAGCTGTAAATGTCAGATGTTGCTGTCGTTCGGTAAAACTGCAGATGACAGGCTATGAAATGAGCGGCCATTCTGAATGACAGTGGTAACAGTGCGTTGCGTCTTCCTGGCCGTATATGTCCTCTCAGTGGGACAGGCTAGAGCAGTGAGGAAGCAGCTAAAAATCAGTGGGGGTAAAACAAGGAGCTTGATGGTGTTGTAATGCAATATTCATGGTGGGGTGTGAGCCAGCAGTTAAAGCCAGCAGTGGAGTTGTGAGAAGACCTTCCACCCGTCTATCAGGGAGCAGCTGCTGCTCCAGTATGCGCCACTGTGCAAAAGCCTATCCACCGTGCTGAAGCATTGTCTGCTTCTTTCTCTGCCGTGTCTCTCTCTCAGCCATTAATTTTTAATCACAGCTTAAATGGCTGCCTTGGCTGCTGCTGTGGGGGCAGCAAGTCAAGGGCTCTTGCCTCTGGTTACAAAGTAGGAAATAAATTTGAAAAGATCAAGCTAAACATACAGGGAGGGAGAGCGCTGACTGAGAGAAATGGTGCAGGGAGGAAAAAATATCAACTTACTGCTGCCATTACAGCTTAATTAGAATCTCTACTCTTTCATCTACGACTTTCCAGTGTGACTGCTCGAGGAAACCAAGATCAAATTAAGATTAAGGACTGGAATTACTAGATTTTTTTTGGAGAGTAAGAAGGAGGAAGTAAAACGAGAAGAAACGGTTACAGTCGGCTATAGAAGGCTCACGTTGTGCTTTGTGCTGACATTTTGCAGTGTTCAGCCTGGGCTGTGTAAACGTGCTTAGTGAGGTGGCAGCGCTCAGGTTTTCCCTTGCATTATTTAGTTTCCATATTGGGGTGGCCTGACCCACTCGTGTAATGAGAACTGGAGACACGGTGTGCTCGGAAGCGCGGGGCATCGCCGTGCAACTGTGTCCCTGGATCACTGCTCAACCTTGCAGGGCTCCACACAGCCGGTGTTTGTTCAGACTTCACGTAGACCGTAAAAGTCAAGCCTTGTTGACACATCTGTGCCGTCTCTGCCTCAGTCTAACAGCTATTACATACGGCTGTTTCTTTTCAGAGAGAGAGAGAGGGAAAACTGAGAATCGAATGGACTTTTGAAAACAGGCAAAATAAAATCAGTGACAGCTGACGGAAAGCTGACAGTGACTTGTGCGTGGAATTTGGAATTAGCAGTGTTGATCTTTCGCACCAGTGCAGGGACGTGATTACATTGGTTGAGATGTGCTTTGAAAGAAACACCTATGGCTTTGTGGTAGCAGTGTGTCATGGGTTCAGAGGTCTATATGCACCCAAAACTAAATTTTGGACAAAATCACACTTATTTCAGATCAATGCCTCATAACATGAAGTTAAAATTGGCGGTCCTTGATTTTGAGCATTTCAGTAAGTGACACAATCTTCAGACACGCTTTCAGTCTTCAGGCATAGCGCACTCTACACGTCTTCTCCAAACCAACCTGTCATTTGCTAGTTGTGTCACGTGGTCTTTGGCATTCACCTCGATGTTGACTTTTGCGAGATCTTGTTTGACATGGGAGATGCACGCTGATTTTGGTCTTTATGTAGAATGAGGCGAGGGCTTTCGTTGCTGGCGTTTCTTATGGTGGTCGTACAGTAGTACGTGTCTGAGCATGTTTAGTCGCCATCTTTTTATTACAATGCTCCATGGTTTGGTGTTTATTCTAGATGTCTCTGTTTTTGTACTTTGTCCAATTTTTGGATACCAAGGATTTCACTGAGCAACAATCGAAGAATGTCAACCGTGTGTTCTCTTTTGTCAGTACCCACACTTCACTGTTGTACTGGGAAAAAAATATGCACATTTCCATTTTGATCGATGCTTTCTTGCTGTGGAAGAAATATTTCAAGGTTATGGAAATATCTGTGGCAACGTCTGCAATTCTTTTGATGCCTTTCCTTGTAATTGTGTATTCCTCACCGTTTTCCTCTTTTACATTTAGTTTTCTGTCTTTCAGTTTGGGTGGGATTAACGGTTTCACTTGGGTGAGTTTTCTGCTGTTTGTTGTTGCCTAACCTGTGTCATCATTGATACTCTTTATTGACTGTCAGTCAATAAAGAGTATCAAAGGACCCAAAGAGGGGACTTAAAAAAGAAAAAGTGGGGCACCTCTACTACAGATGTACGGAACATACCAATAGATGAATTTTTATTTTAAATTGCAAATTAAGGCACAAACACAACATTAGGAAAAAAAAATGAATAACTGCAATTACTTTTTTCTGTAACTGTTCAGCCCTACTGAATGAAATCTGTCTTAGAGCTGGCTATGCTTCAGATCTTAGTTATTTGAAACTAAATGAACATGTGAAGATGTCTATCCCACATACAAACACTGTTACTGCAGCTTGACAAGTGCTTTTTTTTTTTTTTTTTTTTAAAAGCCTCTTTGGGAAACTCATTGGCTGTGACCATTTCATGTGAAAACAGTGACTTTG
>OMMV01203429.1:0-10796 GCA_900302635.1 Chatrabus melanurus
CGTTTTAATTCCTGGTCATTGAAACATTTGGATGATTTAACTTTCATAAATGTTTTTCCAACCTGTCTGCTATGACACGCTTTTGATATGCACATACACACAAACCCAGTGACTTCTTCATTCCCATATCCTCGCCCCAGAGAGAGCGTTGGAGCCAGGAGCAATGCAAATTGGGTAAAATGTTCCGGAAAGTGGCCGTTCCCAATGGGACTTAACAGCTCTCGCTCTGAGTTAGCACTCACTCTGTGTGTGTGTGTGTATATGTGTGTGTGCCTTACTTTTTTCCATTGTCACTGTAGGAGTTATGTGTGTTTTATGTCAAGGAAAGTTTGTATGCCTGGATATGCGTTTGTATCCCAGGCTACCACGGGCAGAAGGCCATGTTCCTTGTGATTGAGTTTTTTTTATTTTTATTTTTGGGATTTTGGGAGATAATAGAAAGTAAGGCAGTGGTAGAAATTGGGGGCACCTCTTTTAGACCTCACCAATTAGCTGCTGGAGGAGCCTGGCTGGCTGTTAATTTGACTGCCAGTAAAGATGGAGAGGGGGAGATGGAAGGGAGGCAGAGGGAGAGAGTTTATGCTAGAGGGAGGTATTGGCGGGCGTTCAGAATATCCTTTGATATTTCCTCTGAGATGTTTCTCAGTGCCGGCCTCCTTCAGAGAACCGCAAACTCATTACCTTTTTTCTTTGTGAATCACATTTGATATGATGCCCAGGAGTTGTCAGTGGTTTATTCACCAGGTGGGTAGCTGGTTCAGGGGGTGACTGTTCAATCTGCAGCATATATGCACAATAAAATATGCTGATATAATCCTTTAAATTTAGCAAAATAGATGACCCATCCAGCGCAAAGGTCAGGTTTGTTTTTAAATACAATACATGCTGGGGACCCCCAGGTTAGTTGGTTCATTACCTCCGCTAAGGAGGTAATGTTTTCGCCGCCGTTTGTCTTTGTTTTTCTGTTAACAGGATAACTCAAAAAGTAATGAACATATTTCAATGAAATTTGGTAAGCCGATAGATGATGTTCCCAGAAATAAGTGATTCAGTTTTGGAGGTGATCTGGACTATATTCTGGAACTGAGATCCAGAAGACTGGAAGACTGGCACATCTGAACATTTAACTCAAAAAGTTGTGAGAGGATGTTGGTGAAATTTGGTGAGCAGATGGATAATGTCTTAGAAAACGAGGGATTTTATGTTGAATTTGATCCAGAGCATATTTTGGATCCAGGATCCAGAAGAAATTTTAAGCAATATGTGGCCTTGGCGGAGGTATGCGCTCACCTAGTGCCTTCTTGTTTGTCTTTGTGACTGATGGCTCAGCTACACACAAATAAGGAGCTACACACACATTAGTGTGGCAATAAGCCAGAACATTCCTAATGCTTTTTCCAAAAGAAATAAAAGCTAAATAATAAACCTATTCAAGCTGTTGTCAAAACAAAATCAGGTTTTTCAACTCGCGGTTTAACGTCTCAGAAGGGTGGAATAAGTCTGTGATATGTTGCCAACCTGCATCACATGTGCTCCTTATGAGCGTGAATCAAGCTTACCTCTGGATGAACTCAAGACTTGGTGTGTTTTTCTGGAGTTAGCCATCACTCCCAACATGTCCATTGTGGTGCTCGATTGTGCTGGTTTGAATTTATTGCCTTCTCTGCGTGTGCGAGCCCGTGTGTGTGTGTATCCAGTTGCTGTGGATAGTGAAGGATTTGGTCTTCTACAGTCTTGGTCAGCATTATTGGCACACCTGATTTTTAAAGACAAATTTTACAATGTGTTCGGAAATAAATGCAAATGAACCAGTTTTGTGTTATCAGAATATTTAATAAAATGTCCAAAGTTAATGAACAGCGACAACAGCAGCAACAACAAAATGCTTTCATGTAGTGAAATTCAAAATAGACATAAAGTGTACCTGTGACACAGTTATTGGCACATTCTTATAGAAAATTTTCACTTTCATATCCAGTTTTATTTAGACTAGTCAAAATAAACTAAATAAACAACAACAACATTGCGTGTCTGAATATGTCTTGTACTTCATTTAAATGAATTTCTTCAGGAATACAAACAGTATGGTTGTTGTTTGTCTTTGGCTGCCCCGTTCGTTCAGGGTCACCACAGCAGATCCAGTAGAGATCCGCATTGGGATTTGGCACAAGTTTTACACTGGATGCCCTTCCTGATGCAACTCCAATTCTACCCAGAGAAACACACAAACACAGCCCCTGGTCTTCCTAAGCGGTCCTCCAGCCAAGTACTAATCAGGGCCTACTCTGCTTAACTCCTGAGATCTGACAGGTTCAGGTTTACACAGAGCAGACTGGCTGCAATGCAAACGGTACTATGGTACTATTCAGTAAATCTCTGTAGAATAGGCGGTTCTCAAAAACTGAGTGACCCTCCAAGAAGGCAGTAGGTGAGGGAAACCACCAAGACACCAACGACAACTTTGAAGCAGTTGTCTTCTGAGGCTGTGATTGGCGAAACTGGACATAGTGCAACATCTGTTGCATCAGCAGTCATAGCTTCATGGTGGAGTGGAACAGAGAACTTTTTTTTCCCCAAGCAAACGGATCACATCTAGGCTTAAGTCTCCGACGTGCTTCCTGTCAAACTGTAGCTGAAATTTTACAGCTTTTGTTTTCAACATGCAACGTACGTACGAGTGCATGTACAGACCCTGCACTGACCGTAGTTTTTAAGCACGAAATTCATAATTAGATATAGGTTCCTGAACCGTCCAGCAGGTGCCAGTGTTCACTAGGTGGCAGCACAGCACATAATGTGTCTAGAGCAGGGGTGGGCAATCCTGGTCCTCGAGGGCCGCTATCCTGCACATTTTCCATCTCTCCCTGCTCTGCCACAAGCTGATTAGCTCATTCAGGTGTCTGTTAGCTCTTGATTGGCTGAGCACACCTGAATGAGATAATCAGCTTGTGGCAGAGCAGGGAGAGATGGAAAATGTGCAGGATAGCGGCCCTCGAGGACCAGGATTGCCCACCCTAGAGCAATGTCCAAAACATGGGTGTTTCAGAGGTTTCAAAATGTTTCGAAGCAGTGTTCTGAATTAGCCAAAAGTAGTTTGCAGTAACTACGAAATGTTTTTACCACAGCCACATGTTCTGTCTATTCTTTATTTCTGGTTTTACTTTACCATTCTATTGTATATTTCCACTCAAATTTGCCCACATATTGGGCATCATGTTTCTCCCCATGTCTGCTAGTTTAACTAGGGATGGAACAGATATATATGGGGATATTACATCCGCAAAACAAAGTTCCTTTTGGGATTTTTCTGGTGCATCAACGTTCAGAATGAACTTATTAGCACACACACATGCACAGAGCTGTAGCGGGTGACTCAACAGAGTTGGCATTTGAAACAATGTAGGTTGCAAGAAAGAAAGAAAAAAGTAATTCTAACATTTGTTTTTATGGGAAATGGTGTGTAGAGGAGGAAAGAAAAGAAAGGAGGGAGCTTGGAAGAAAGGCTGTTGGTTTCTCGAGACAGAACTTTAGGCAGTTTTAGGATGGAGAAAGAGATGAGTGATAAAAGGAATGCATTTGTACTGTCCAAATAGTTTTGATGCCCTAGAATTTTGATAAATATATAGGGTTGCATTTTTTTCCATCCTCAGTGGGTCAACAAACAAAAAAGATCAGATTTAAAATGTTCATACTTCAATGAAAATGATATTACCTTTTTATAAATGTTACTTAAGAGTCGAATCAATTATGAACGTATATACCTCACTTAAAAAATAAGTTTTTGAAAGTTTTTTGTAAGTGTGCTTCTTGGTTCATGACAAACACAAGGACAGTTGCTGTCGATCACACAATAATAAAGCTATTCCTATGCTTTGGAAAAGTTTAGGCATGTACACTCTATAATGCAGTGAGTTACTGTGATAATTCAAAAACAATAAATGCTTTCATCTTGTAACTCAACACATTAAAATAACATATAATGAGGATCAACCTTTTCACATCTGGCGAACCTTGAAGCGCCAGAATAATCAAAAACGCAAACAAACTTGTTTGTTATATCCCGTAGACATGTCTGCCACCTGCTGGATGGTTAGTGGATTAATGATGGATTAGAGTCAGGTGTGGCTGTCAGTGAGAGAGTCGAGCCTTTTCTGCCAAGAAAAGTATGAAATCAAAGAAAGAAATCACTATTTTCAGATTGTTTAACCGCTATTATATTCTGCCACTCACATAATACATGGTCAAGCCAGCAGAAAGGATTTTTTTTTATTTTTATGAATTTAGTTGTGAAAGAGCTCGGACTACCCCCTTTGCACCCCATCCACACACACCCACCCCGTAACTAAACCAGACCAACTTTTTCTTATCTTCCATAGATGACCCCTAAACACAATGAAGATGCTCTCAAAAATAAAAACTGGCCTCAAGTCAGATGGCACACACACACGTCAGATATTCAAGATGGCATCCAAAATGGCCACCAACGTATGTTGTTTCTTTATTATAAATTTTATTGTTGGTTGCTATGATGCATTTTAGGGGCATTTTAATGGAAAAATGGTCATTTGGCAGCCATTTTGAACTAAAATTCCTTCTCAACTACAAAAAACTAAAGTTGCCTCCGCCCTGCAGGGGAGCCGCCGACACACCACTGAGCTCAGTGAGAGCTGCTAATGACCAACGCAGAAAATTGCGATAGGAACTTGCCCAATTCTTCATCTGACAGCACTTCTACGACCGCTAAAGATGTCCCCGCGAACACTGCGTGAGCTTCTAATCTTCTTATGATGTACTGGATTTAGCTTCCTCGTATCATGGACGCATTTTGACAAATTGGTGGTGGAGGCGTGCAGTGGAGCAAAACGTATGGAACAAAAATGCATGGTATGTGACATCAGTCATACAAGGGGACAAATGATGTCACGTGGCGTACAATCCACAAATCAAATGACAAGGATTTATTTAGGTGTCATATAAAACATATTATATCACACCTGTGCAATGACGCTCTTAGCAGTGCAGTTATTTCTAGGTGTGTAAGGTTGGCCAACAGACCACGTGCTTCTTGGTTCGGGCTTTAACCATCATGTGACGAGCACAAACGCATGTTTACAGTGCAGTTATGTACATATGACCAAAAAGAAAATATGAAAAAGTATTTAGCTGTTGCTTCTTTCACTGGATGAAACAGTTTTGTGGTTAGTGATGGTGTAGTACAT
This sequence comes from Chatrabus melanurus, assembly GCA_900302635.1. Classification (NCBI taxonomy): domain Eukaryota; kingdom Metazoa; phylum Chordata; class Actinopteri; order Batrachoidiformes; family Batrachoididae; genus Chatrabus; species Chatrabus melanurus. Next base: position 5,220 of record OMMV01203429.1, read on the forward strand.
TAGCAATTGATTATTGTTTTTCTGTGGTCTTGTTATACAATTTCTGCAAGAAACTAAAAGATTTGTGTCTGAGTATCATTGCTAGCCTCTGGTTTATTCCAGTTTCTGTCAGTCATTTTTCTAATTATTATTAGTTGAATTATTTGCTATTATTATTATTATTGTTGTTGTTGTTATTATTATAAGATTGGGGGATTTCCCTGAGTGGTTCTGTTTATACTTGTATGGGGACGTGTTGTTCTTGCAAATTAATTTCAACCAAGCTGAGTACCTTGATTGATATTAACTGGGAGCCATTAATTTTAACTGATCAGAGTACCTTGATTGATATTAAATTTGTTTGGGACTCATAACCTCAAAATAATTCTCTTTCAGCAGTAATTCAGTAAATACAACACCACCACCAGTTGCCAGTGCCATTCATCATAGTCATCATTATCTGATCCACTTTGAATTTTTCACCATTCGGACGTTTCACTTCAGTAAAATATTAATGAATGTACAAAGCATTAGCTTTACAAAGAGCCATAATAGAAGGAAATCTGATGAATAGATGGTTATCAAATCAATGATTTTAATGGTGATGTGGGCCGGATCGTCATACATGTGTGTTGTGTTTACATTCGCAGTGCAACAACACTTGATAATGGTGGCGGTCTGTGCACGCTGCTCTGTTTACTAGCGTATAGGAAGCGTCCAATCCAGTAATATAGATGAATGGTCCCACCTCCTCTACTATAACGTTATGTAGTTTTATCATCTAAAAGAAATGTATTTTAAAACTTGAACGGGGTCAGATTTGATTTATTGATGTATAGATTTAAAATAATGGTGTATTTAAATCTCTTCCTTATTTTCAAAAGTTTTAGGCACACTGAATTTGACTAAAAAGTGTGCGCAATATTGTATTTGTGGGCTGACAGGAGTGTGTCTGTCGCTATGATCAGTCAGCTGCTAGCAAACATTCCCACAGGGATTTCAAGCCATAGAAGTAAATTGTCTTTTGAAAACATACAATCTCATATTAGTACTGCATTACTGTGGCGGGATGCGGGATACATTTCCATCAGGCACTTATGTCGCCAGCTTGGCAAAGGCATCACCATTAGACGTATTTACATCAAATCGCTGCGTCTTCTCCACACCTCGCTGTGTTGCTTCCCGGGAGGAAACGGCAAAGTGTGTGTTTTTTAAAATGCACACGGCGAACCGTGCCATCTGTAATACACTCGCTTCTTGAAATAAGAATACAAGTCTAATTGAGCTTTTTAATTGTCCTCTAAATCCTGCTGGGCACCCATGCTGCTGCTTAATGGTGTGTGCGTGTTTGTGTGTCTTGATTGTGTATGCACATGTCCGGTCTTTAGAGAGCAAAATGTTTCTGCTTGTGAGCGAGTGGGCAAGCACGCTCCGTCAGCGTATAATGAGCTCATAGCTATGTGCGGTTACTGTTTGAGGACTCTGTTTCTGTGAGTTTTGCAATGACTACGTAGATGTCTGTAGACATGATGACCGCGAGTGTTTAGTGAGGGTCTCTTGTTGTCGTGTTTGACATTGAATTTCTGGAAGCATTTGGTTGCCAGTGTGGCAGTTCAGTTCTGTTTAGGGTTGAAACTGTCAATTGTCTTCATAGTTTAGGATTCGAGTGATTATTATTGCACTAAATTGAGTGATTGCGTCAGACTGGTTACTGGTGTTTGTAATTTGAAACCTGACTTCTGCTATTGTGCTGCTGCATGTTGGCACAGTCTACTTACCTTTAAGGCTGAATTATGCTTCTGCGTCGAAGCTACGGCGTAGCGACGCAGAGCCCTCTGTGTCGCTGCGAACCCCCTCCACGCCCTACACCGTAGCCTGACGCGCACGTCCCAAAAATTGTAACGCAGACGCAGAGCGCAAGGGCTGTGATTGGTCCACGACATGGCCAGCCTCTGGGCAGCATGAATCGGCGTGCTGTGTGTGTTCTGGTGGTGTGTGAATGGTTGTAAATGACATACGAAAATACCTGAAGTGCATTTATCCGTCCGTGTCCGCCAATATTCGCCCGTCCTCTGCCTTGATTCGTTCAGTGGACGTGCAGTCCACCTCCAAACGTGTCTCCTCTTTCATTGTCGTTGGCACATTTTCAATAAAAGCATTTGTTGTTCAATATTGATCATCTCCAACTGCAACACCGCTCTTTTTTTATTAATTTTTTTCTCTCAGTCGCAGTTGTTCAGAGCAGGAACAAAGCCGAAAGGTAAACAAACAATCAACAAGTTTGCGCCCCCTTCCATTCTGGCGGTGAATCGCACAGCGACACGGACCAACGCGGCGCAGCACTTTGAAAGGTGCACGACGGCATCAAAGCGACGGCATGGCCACGCCGTAGCTTCAGCACAGAAGCATAATTCAGCCTTTACAGTTCACCACTGGGGGCAGTGCCACATACAGTCCCAGAAAGCCCAGCATCAATGAAGTGCAGAAGAAGAAGCCAGGAGATTTCATCTTGTTAGCATCTTATTTCTATGTGCTGAAACTCATGTTTTGTTTTTTTTTCTTTTTGGCTCAAGCTCGCTCTTCATTAATGTATCACTCTTCTGAAGTCCATAGGCTATGCAAGTCAAATTTCACGGCCAAGCGAAAACCGAAACCAGAAGCAAAACATTTTTAAAATTTTAATAATAAAATGCAACAATAATAATTTAAAACAAATGTATTTATTTATTTATATTAAGTTATGAATATACCTTGGGGACCACTTTTACCTGGCTCACCGCTAACATTGTGTGGATTTACAGTGACGCTGTTTGTCAAACACACTCTGTGACTCAGTGAAAACCCTCCGTGCGCTCACTGCTCTGGTCTCCTCGAGTTCAATGATTGCTCAAGTCACATTTTCCTCCATGATTTTTATTATTTGAATTGTTTGGGTTAAAAGATTTTGAATTTCACTGTAAATGATCACATATTGCATATTTTATAGTGTCAACAGGAAGTGTGCGCGGAAGCAGATTATGAATTTATTTATACCTTCAGTTGAATTCAGCAGAGCTGGAATAAGATGAGGTAATTGTGGCTCTGGAAATGCTTATGTCATCAGATGTGTCCCTGTGTAATCAACACAACTTCCAGTTTTGTTTTTGATTGCACGTTGGTGCAATTGTGTGTGTGCGTGCGTGTGTGTGTTTTAGGGAGAAAGTCATCGATTTCCTCATTGTCCATGTAGGCTCCAGCCCGTCCGTGACCCTTAACTGGAATAAGCGGGTTTAGAAAATGGATGGATGGACAACTTCCCCTGCTTAACATAATCTTCCTGTTTCCGAAAGGAGGATGTGAAAGGGCAACAAAAGTTGGCGTGTGTGTGTGTTTGAGCAAGCTATACGGAAAGCGAGAGCAAAACGGTAAAATGAAGGGCACTTCTATAAAAAGCAATCTTGTGACAGTCCGGTGCGCTCAGCTGACTGGAAATTTTTCACTTGGTCCATCTTCTCCCATGTATTTTGGTCCAGGGGAAGCCCGCTCACTCGTTTAGCATTTGCCATTGTTTTGTGTCATCAAGGTGACACAAGTCCGCACTAGCACACATTTTCCTCACTGCCACTTTTATTTATTTTATTTTTTTTAGTTGCTCATAGTAATTTTAAGTGTACTTTCAGCACAGCGTTCTTAGAAGGAAGAGGAGAGAGAAGTGGTTAGGAATCGGAGTGTGGAGGAAGAGAAGACGAGATTTAATGCTTAGTGACATCACATCTGTCAGCGCACACGTATTGGAGGCATTTCCTCTCTGGATGTGGACGGTGGCACACAGTGTCCTCATGCCAGCACCGTTTCTCCTCAAGTGATGTTGTTAACATGAGTTTTCCCTTCGATTGAACTCGCCGTTCAGTAAAGATCATTCAGTAAAGAGGGGACAAAGCGACACACATTGATTTGGTGTTTTGGTCTTATTAGAGCTGTTCTTTCATGTAGCAAGCTGTTAACTCATCAGAACACCATAATGGCTCTTTTCATTTCGCACTCATGTAAGCGTTTGATGCCAGGTGGCAACAACATCCATATCTAGAGCAAACTCCCCTGGCCTGGATAAAAGCAAGTGGTTCACCCCAGTAGGTCTGAAAGCACAGATTAAGTCACTTATTTTTCTGTTTAATTATTTGATTCATTTCAAATGTGAAAAATCTCTTAAAATTGCTTGTTATACCCACAAGGTTTGGTGGCTATATAGGAATCAAGCCGTCTGTCCATCCATCTGTCCTTGTAAGCGCAATTTCTCCTAAACCAGTTTGCATATTTCAGTGAAACGTTACACAATGGTAGCACACCATATGAAGATATGCATGAAGGAAAATAATTCTTTTCCAACATTTTCAATGAGAGGTAATTGGAATTTTGTGTTTAATTGATGCGTCACATATTGACATTGTAAGTATAATTCCTCCTGAACTGCTTTGTAAAATTTAATGAAACTTCAGACAATGGTAGCGCACTACTACACACTACTACTACTACTACTACTACTACTACTGATATTTATTACATGCAACCAACTAGTATGGCCAAGATCTTTTTTGTGATCCCTTAGCTAGTCAACTTGTCATTGTAGCACAACACCACAGTGAGACAGAGTGAAGCTTGATTGACAAGTGTTACGTCTGGCTTGGAGACATAACATAAATAAAAGTAGAGCATTTAGACCAAATATATTTATTTACAAGTAAAATACCAAAAGTAAAACAAAATTTGAGCAGAGTACAGTTCAAGTTGACTCAGGCAGCAGGCATGTTTGACAGTTATACTGCTGTGAATTGTCTTATTCATCTGTTGTCATTGGTAGTATGGCCATAGCAGATGGTCACCCCTCTGAGTCTGGTCTGCTTGAGGTTTCTTCCTGTACTCATAAACCATCCATGGAATTTTTCCTTACCACTGTTGCCATTGTGCTTGCTCAGGGGGTGGGTGGGTAAGGTTCGACCTTACCCTTGTGAAGCCCCTTCGGGCAACTATGTTGTGATTTGGCGCTATATAAATAAATTGAATTGAATTGAAATGCTGAAGCAGGAGCACCGGGCCCAGTTGCCTCCACTTAGCCAATCAGCTGATCTTGCCTCGCAAGCACCTGGACACAAACAATTAGGGGCAGAAATGACCCACAGGGCCATCACACTCCGCCTCTTAGAAAAATCGAGGTTATAAATGGACTGCACTTATATAGCACTTTTCCATGTGAAACAGATGCTCAAAGCGCTTTACAATGATGCCTCGCATTCACCCATTAATGCGCACATCAATGTCAGGGTGCTGCCATGCAAGACGCTCAACTGGACCTTGCCCAAGGGTGCTTTGTGATTTTCCAGTCTGACGGGTTTGAACCGAGGATCCTCTGGTCTCAAGCCCACTGCTTTAACCTCTAGACCAGAGGTGTCAAACTGATTCCAGAAAGGGCCAAGAGGGTGCAGGATTTCTTTGCAACCGCCCACGTCACCAGGTGATTTCAATGATGAATTCATCCAATCTGCACAAAGTGATGTTAATCAGTGAAATCACCTGGTGGAGTCGGTGGTTGCAAAGAAAACCTCTTGGAAGTCCCTTTCTGGA
>OMMV01203433.1:1161-21942 GCA_900302635.1 Chatrabus melanurus
CACTGGAGGTCCAGGAGGTCCGGGGAATCCAGGTAATCCATCTCTGCCAGGCAATCCAGTTTCACCTGTAAGGCCTCTAGGTCCAGGAGCTCCACGTTCACCTTTCCCACCTAAACCCAGGAAGGAGTAGTAAGAAGCTCCCTTTTCCCCCTTGCGACCAAAGAAGCCTCTCTCTCCAGCACGACCCTGTGGGATAAATGACAAAATTATCTGAGGCCATAGCTTCACACAGTGTGTGCAGCAAATACTCATCATAGACTCTCAGTATCAACTCCACAACCCAGAGGAGTCAAGACTTTACTTACAGGAGGACCTTGAGGCCCACCCAATCCACGAGCGCCAGGGTGGCCAATTTCACCCTTTGGTCCAGTGTAACCAGGGTTGCCGTTGGTTCCCGGGGGTCCAGGTAAGCCTGGAATTGCTCTGCCATCACCTCCAAGGCAGGCACAGTCACCAGGATCCCCTAAAAGGTTGAAGAAAGAAGGATGGAAAGAAAACCCCCGAGTCCCGCTTTAAAACGAAAGTGCATTTAACCGCCAAGTAAATTTCTTGCATAAAACCTGCCATCTGGTGGCTGTGGCAAATACTACAAAAATACGATCCACACGTTCCATCCAGATGTGTTGGACAGCGACTAAGGAACAAACATAAAACCAGCATAGTGCAGCAGCAGAGAAACTATTTTCCACAAGTGAGATATTATTCAAGCGTAGATAGAAGGTTTAAAGAACTTTGCTTTTTGGGCTGCAATTCTCATTTAGATATTATATGCGAACCATATATACAAAGTGCATTTGGAACCCACTATGTATATATGGTTGGAAAGTGTTACATAAATATATGTATTTATTATTATTAGTTCCATTTTTACCCATGCAATTATAAAAAAATTAAAACACTGCAAGATTGAATGATATTTTTGACAGCCCCCAGTAATATATCAAACTTAAAACTTAAAAATATAAAATCTACATTTAAAAAAAAAATTTTAGGCATTGTTTCTCTCCAACAAATACATCCATCATGTGGTAGAAATAAACAGCAATAATTAAAAAAAAAAAAAAAAGACTGAAAAATTGAAATTTCACAGCAATTTCATTATTATGCAATAATTTCACATTTGCAGCGAAGTTCTAAAGAAAAAGGTTCGTTTTTGCAAGACAGCAGTGGAGGTACATGATCAGTCGCTATGGGATTACGCTGAATCCTGAAAACGGTCGAATTCAAGGATTTAGTTCAGTAGAAATTAGCTTAACGTTGGTTCCAGCTCTGTCCAGAGTCTGTGTCCGCACTGCAAAAGTGGGCGTCGGACCCCTCAGATTTTAACCAATGAGGTTCTTTAATCAAAACAAAATGTTGAGCAACACACCAAGTTATTGCAGAGACGTGGATTTTGTAGATCATTGATATTTATTTCATTTAAATCCAGTATGTGTAAGTACCTCTGAATCCTTTGTATCCGGGGATACCTCTTGGTCCTGTGGGGCCGGTCCGCCCAGGTTCTCCAGGGACGCTAACTGGAAATCCTGGCAAAGAACCTGCATGTGCACGTGTACACAAATGGACAAGTCCTTAGGTCTGCGTGAGGCTAAAATAATAATTTAGCCACAAGAATTAACAAGTCAACATAGGAATTGTGGCATTGTTAGATTTCAAACTGTTTCATCATAAGTTGAACTGCACCGGCTGATAAGAATACTATCATGATACTATCATGACTTCGACGACAATCAGAATCCATGAGAGCAGATGATAAAGCGAAAGGAGGTACCCAACTTATATATGAAAAAATACTGCATTATCATCCATGGCCACAAGATGGCACTGTCTACACGTGTGACAAGCTGCTCCTGTATACTGATCTGAAAGCAGTACTGCGATTCACACTCTGGAGCAGAAGGTGGCAGTAATGCACCATTAAGATCTGATTGAGAAGGACACGCTGGGTCTTAGAAAACGAGTGAAATAAATAAATCATGCTCTCAAACTGAAAGACCACACTTTTGAATAAAGAGAGGGATTAACCTAACCTTCGTACTACTCAGCACTCCACTTGTTTACACCTTGTGGGAGAGCAAGAACAGCAAACGAGGAGGTAAGCTCGTCTAAGATAAAGCTAACTATATTGTTTCAGAGCTTTAAAACATTTTATTACCTTTATTGAGGTAAACGCTCATGCGTTTAGTTCTGAAGAGACGTTTTCGTCTGTTCAGTGGCGACAAGAAGCAGTTTACTCTTGAGTTCTTTGTGCCTCGTTCAATAACATTAATTAGCCCATTTGCTTCTGCTCGCTAACGTGGCGTTTGAATTATAAATAATTAATGCGCCAATTAAATTCAGTTTGCTTCTTGTTGCATGAAGCAGTAGCACCACATGCGACTTATATACGGGGTTTTTTTTTTTTTTCCATCTTCATGATGCATTTTTGACAGATACTCCGACAAATACTCAGGTGCAAAATATAGTCCAGAAAACATGGTAATCAGGAATAATTCAAAACAGCACAGTACAAATGCAGCTTGATTCCACAGTGTGAACAAAGGTTAGCTTGCTCTTTTACGTCAAGAATGATAAGAAATACAGTTTAGATGTGATTGCTGGAAAATTATTCATAAGCACTGGAGGCATTTAGTCTGAGCTCATTCTGTGATTTTTACATCCACATGTTGCAGTTTAACACCAATTTGAAGAAAAGGAAATATCATTATTATTATTTTATTACTCTCATCAGCTTCACACTAAGGCACCAATGGGCCTTGGTGTCTATATACACGACTTACTTCTTTCTTCTCTACTTTCTTATATATTTAATGACCTACGTCAGAATGGAGAATAAACTGGACCAGGTACCAGGCGCTGGTCACACGTGCACTTTAGTGGCGAAATGTCCATCCATGTTGGTGTATTTCACTACAAACCTTGGACTTGCACAGATCACCTCAAGGAACCTCGAGTATTTGGCGCAGATATTTTGCATCAAGTTCAACTTCAATGAATTCTGATGTGCAAGTTTGGTTTGATGCACAATCACTATGTTGAAGGAAGTAAAGAGTGTCCAAAATTAGCTCGTCACGTCACCAGATGTTCCAAAAACACATCATCCTATTTTATAGTCAGCTGTATGACAAGAGTGGACAGTAATTAAACCCCCTCCACCCCAAAAATGACTGCTGTCAAATAATTCTTAATTTTGTTATCTAGGTAGAGGTCTTTTGGAGGATCCTTGGGTACCGCTGGAATGAGTTTGTGTCAAATAAACGGGAGACTCAGTTGAGGAGTATCACTTGCATTGTGAGGGAGCGTCAGCTACGACATTCTGGCCATGTGGCCAACACCCCTCCCAAATAATCCAAAATCACACACTCAAACATCTGTGACGGACCGGTCTTGCTTTGTCAGGTGATCTGGAATAAACCTACTTGTGATCCCCTGGGGTCCTGGGGGACCGGGAGGTCCAGGGAGTCCAGAGAAACCTGGGGCTCCTTCCAGACCGTAGCTCGGTCTGCCTGGGCTACCTCTCTCCCCCTTGGGTCCTAGGGTGCCCGGAAAACCAGGTAAGCCGGGCCGATCTACACAGGAAGAAGAAAGAGGATTTGTTAAACCTCCACCTGTCAATATAGTGCACACCTATTGATTATTTGACTTAATAACTGATTCTCTAAATTATGTTTCCACCTGGGCCAAAAATGCTAGTTCCAGGTATGCCTGGTGGTCCTGAGTAACCTGGAGGTCCCTGATCACCAGGGGCACCGGGAATTCCATTAAAGCCTCGTTCACCTGGTGGTCCTGGAGCCAATCAGAGAAGAGATTTAATATCACATACGTAACAATATCTCACAGTCAACCTGCAAATTATTAGTGTTACCTTGAACAGATGCACCATGACCATCAGTGTAGACAGGGGGTCCTGGAAGTCCGGGTTCTCCCTGGTCTCCCTAATAGACACATATTTTACAATAAGATAAGTTTTACTCAACCGTGTTCTTTGACAAATTAATGTCAAGCTGATTTGATTTGTTATTTCCATTTTTACCTGCCTGCATCAATCAATTTGGACCTTAAAAGATTAATTTACAATGTTGCTAGGTAACAGCATCATCCTGCACGTCATAAATATGTGGACAGTATTGTCAAAACAAAAAAAAAAGCTGTTCTTGTTTTGGAATTAATTTCAGAATCAATACTGCCATCTGGTGGTCAACAAACAGTAGTGCAAGAAAAGAACACTGCTGGAAGTCGTTTGAGAAGCAATATCGCCAACTGGTGGTCAGAAATCAGAATTGCAAGAAAAACTTGCACTGCCAAACACCGCTGAATGCTTTACATACAAATGCATAATAAAAAAAAAAAAATAAAATAAAAAAAAAAATAGAATATTGTGAAAAAGTTCAATATTTTTTGTCAGTTCTTTCAGAAAGTGAAAATTTTATGGATTCATTACATATACACTAAAATGTTTCAAGCTTTTTTAAAAATGAGGCTAGAATACATAAAATTTTCACTTTCTGAAACTTTTTCACAATATTCTAATTTTTTAAGATGCACTTTGTAGACATTACCTTTCGCCCAATGTAACCTGGTTGCCCGGAGAAACCTGGATCACCTCTGTATCCCTGTATTTACAAAAGAGAGTGATTTAAAAAGGCACAATAAAGAAGGAAAAACAAGAAATAAAATGAGTTAAAAACAAAAGTAAAAAAAAAAAGATCACAGGTCGTTATAAATGGTCGTAGGCCATTATAAAGGCACAAACATAGTTTTAAATATGCAACTGTGACTGTGTGTATGATGTGTGTTCGAGCATTCATTTCAGTCCTTCATTGTGTGTACTGGAAAATTAATGCAACATGCCCATGAGCTGCAAACCCAATGTCACCTGTGGGGGCAGTATAACTGCTAAGGCGGTATCAACAAAGAAGAAGAAAACAGTCATTTGGAACAACCTCTGAGCTCCTCTAAACTGACGCCACCATGTAGTGCGATAGTGAGAAATATATCAGAGTGACATCAGCAAAAAGACGCGGAAGATATTCTGCTGTCAGCCAGAAATGAATCTGCTCTAATCTGCCCCCTAGTGGAAGAATCTTGCAACCTTTCATCATAACTTGCATTTTATGTTACGTCACAAAAAAAAGCATGTTTGCTCCTTAGAAATTCTGAACTTGTTTCTTTGTCTCCATTTCTTGAATATTTAGCAATAACAGTAACGTAAAGCCTACCTGTAGTCCTGCAGCACCAGGAGGCCCGTTAAATCCTGGAGCACCCTGCATGGTGGAATCATAGATACCGTCAACCACAGAGGAAGCGGGGAGATACGTGTTTTATCACATGCGGAAGAGAATAGTATCAAGAACCAGAAAAAGTGACAATATAACAATGATGACCTAGATAATGACTCAGAAATATAGAAGAATAAACCAAAACAAACACAGTTTAGGAGGATTAACCCTACAGAAGGCTTCATTTTTACTTCTTCTTGCAGGATATTCTGCTTTTTTTTTTTTGTATCACAAAGTTCTTACTCTGGCTCCTGGGTATCCTGGAATGCCCTTCTCTCCAAGTTCACCACGATAGCCAAAAGGTCCCTGAAAACAAAGAATAAAATTAATTCTTCCATTTCACATCACATTTATATCAAACTTATACAGTGTCTAAAACTTTTGCACAATGCTGTATTATATCGTGAGACGTGCACAAATCTAATAAAGCACATAAAGTTTAAAAAAAAGTGCAAAGATGCAACAAAAATAATGAAAATCATCTAAATATCAACTTATAATAAAGAGTATTAACCATTAAAAACTAACAACAATAAATAGCACAGGTGATGACAAAGATTTACCTTTCATCTGAAATACTTTGGGTGAACTATCACATGGTTTTACAAGGACATCACACTGATCAATTCATTGTTCATTGATTATTACCCTGTGTTTCTTTGAGGAATCGTGCACTGGGCTATAAACCTACAAAATTATCAGGATTTTCTCAATCTGTTACTTTCTTTAATAAAATAGACAAAATTCATTGGAACATTAGATTTATGTTTTTAAACTGACCTGTTCAAAATTTCAAAATTTGGTCTTTTGCCGATATACTACAAATGATTAAAAAAATACTTTTGCACAGTAGTGTGCATGTGTGTATTATAAACACACAAATAAATATATTTTTATCCTTGCCAGGATGTGACCTTTTCATTTTAGTTTGTACTTTATTCTCAAAACAGTAGGACTTTTTTTTTTGGACAAAATATTACAATTTTATTCTTTAATTTTCTTTTTTCCATTCCCAGGGTGGAAATATTCCTCCAAATCAAACGAATCTAATCACACACAATTTGTTTATGTAAGATTGTATAAATACATACATAATACACAGGATATGCTGAATGCAAATTTGAAGCTTTGGCATTTTATAAATGGTTTAATAAAATTATGATCATAATGATGCTTCCGGGAAAACTCAGACTTACACGTGGACCAGGATTGCCACTATACCCACGGAGTCCCTTGTAGCCAGGTTCACCCTTTGAGAGACAGACGGAAAGAGGTGAACTTTAAAAATGAAATAAAGTTGTAATGATCATAAACAACAAAAACATCATCATGCTGAGTAATATTTGAAGCTTCCAATGAAGAGCTGACAGTTTGGATTTTCAGGGTTCTTCCTCACAGTCAAACTCACCTTTGGTTACGCCAACAGTGAAATCTCACTTAAGAGAACAAAGAAACTGCCCGTGTCATAGAGGAATTCTTTCTTTTAAAGGACAAGAGGAGAAATTGAGGTGAGCCCCATGAGGAATGAGCCTGTTGCAGTCTGCAGGAGGACGTCTCTGTCATTCTCCATCACCTCCGTTACGATCACCCCCCGAAAGGATGCATTTTGTTGGTCTTGGAACGCTGAAGAATCCATCACAGGGATCGATGGCGATCCTGATGTTCACTGTTGAGGTTTTTAATTTGGTGCATCCTGCAGGAGTTGGTAATCCTCATCGTTTCTGACTCTGAACCTGACGGGATTATGATTGTCTTCCGAAGTGTACAAGAGAAACTCCACTTTTCTGGCAGCCACTTGATCTTTTTTTTTTTTTTTTTTTTACAAATAGGGACTGTTCTAAAAACGCTTCTTGTTGCGTTCAAGAATGCTCTGGCAACAACAACATTTTCAGACTTTTAGAAAATTAACCACGAACACAACCAGCAACCAAATCCGAGACGCTGTTAAAGGAATCAGCTAGATTTGGATGGTCCTTACAACTTTAAAAAGTTACTCCTGTGGGGCGACGTACGTCATTCAACAGCTTGTTTAGATTACAAATGAATCCTAAAGCCTTTCGTTAAATGGAAAAAAAATGTAGATGAATTTAGTAACTTTGTGACTCCAAACTGGACAGGAGGATTATTGTCTTTCCAGGCTTGTCTTCAGCTTCATTCAGCCTACTTCTTCCATGGACGGACACGAGACAACAACAATCACAATGATGAAAAAAATACTCGACTCTTATACCAGAATCTTCATGCGATATGGTCCTTTCTTGTGGACAGGCTGTTGGGGGGACATCAAAAGTAAATATAGGGAGACTTTTCCAACCTAACCAGACAGTGTGTGGACGAGCTCAGTCCATGAGGTTTGCTGGCATCTCTACGCTATCCTTAGCTTTAACCTGAAAGGGTGAACTCCCAGATTTCTCAACCTGGGCCTTAGTTTTGGATGTTTTTGGGGTCAACTTTTCAATCATTTTAATTGGTCCAGTATGGAGTGAGATCGCTAACACCGTCACGGGCTAAACAGCTACACAATGTAACGGTAATAGCCTCAAAGTAAACCGCTTCTCCTCGCCACTGACTCGGTGAAAATGTCATTAGAAGTGTCTGGTAGTGTGGAGAGAATCGCTACAGACGAACACGTGTGCATGCACAAACTTTTTTGAAATGAAAAAAAAAAAACAATACATTTTTGAAAATCAAAATCATGTTATGCAAAAAAAAAAAAAAAGTTTCCACAGTACCGTTTGCAACCCATGACAGAGATACAAGCTAAGACAGCTTTGGTTTTAAGAAACCCAACTAGCCAAAAAGGTGTAAGATTTACAAACGAAGTAGTAGGGGGGGCTAGGACCACCCTCTTTGCACCCTCCAGAGCTTTTTTAAGACTCCTTAGATGACCACAAAGCACCTTCAGGATGTTCCCATGAATAAAAACTGGCCTCAAGCCAGATATTCAAGGGTGACTGGTCAATATTCCGAAGGTCCATTGGTCCGAAAATTGTTAAAAATGGTTATAACCCTTTGGTATCATTCAATGGGCCTGCAGTGCTAAAATCTATTGAATTGACTTCGGCCTAATTTTCAAACCAATGGACCTTCGGAATAATGACTTGTCCCCATATTCAAGATGGTGCCCAAAATGCCCGCCAAAATACCCCCCCCCATTAAAACACACGACATATGAAGAACTTCAGCTTCAAAATTATTCCACAAGAAAAAAGTTTTAGGACAAAATAAATACATATCTGCCTACATTTCATTTAATTTCAAAATGGCATCCAAAATGGCTGCCAAATGGTAAATTCCTTCATCACAACACCAAACAACAGAAGTTAATAATAACAGAACGTCATATTTTGGTGGCCACTTTGGACGCCATCTTTGACTAGCTGGCTTGAGGCCAGTTTTCAGTTTTGGGAACAACCTGATTGTGTTTTGGTGCCTTTTCAGGAACCTAAAAAAGTTGCTTTGGTTTAATTTGGAGGATGTAAAGTGGGTGGTCCTTGCTCCCCTACTGAAGGGCGTTCAGAAACGTGGCTGCTTCACGGACTAAACCTGCGTCCTCATTGTGTCCTCTTAAAAATATTCTGCATGTCAACAAACCTGCATTCCTTTGTCTCCTTTGGCAAAACCCACAAACTCCACAATGCCATTGCTCATTGACTGGCCGGGGTCACCGGGCAAGCCCACGTTGCCCTGGATGCCGTAACCAAGGAAAAGGGTTGTTTACATTGATCACCATGGCAACAGGGAGGTAGCCAAGCAATAAGAAGGTTTAAGAGTGGCGGCGGGGCTTCATGGAGAAAGACGGTGAAGTCGTGATTGGAGGACGGGCTGCATATGTGCGTGACGCCGCTGGAGGCGCTGTAGTGCACAGTGAGGCGAGGAGTGGGAGGAGCTTATGGGGTGAAGAGGCTGGTCTTTGGCGTCGGTATGCAATACAATGCCAGATACAAACGGCATCAAATTAATGTTTTAGCTTCTCAAAGTGTCTGGAGGCAGAAATAATCTCAGATTTACACCTGGACAGGTGAAGCCAAATATTCACAGTTTTAGTGAAGCAAAAGCTGCGGCGAAGAATCTGCAGAAGTGACTTCGACTGATTCAGCAGATGACGTTCAAAGCACAAATACCACACTCCCAGTAATACGTTATTAACTGCTAACACACAAGACCATAGACTGTAAAGAAAGGTGGGTGGTACAGCAGCTTTTGGACAATGAGGTCAAAATACCTCTATCGCCCCCCACTGGTCAGCTGTCCGAACAAGGCACAGGACTGATGGTTTTTAAAAGCCTTCTCTTACCAGCCTCTCCACCACCTCTGCCACTGCCTCCTCCTCCTCCACCGATCCCTCAGTGGTAGTTTGCTGCAATCACTGCTCCTCTTCCTCTTTTAGCCTTTACAGTAACAACAAATAGCCTGCTCCCACAATGTATTTGTGTGTTTGTGTGCGTCTTCCCTTCCCTGCTGTGTTACCTTATCTCCTTTGTAGATAGTGAGAGTTTGTTCGCTTATTAGCGATTCGTCCCCACGAGTACCACTGGGTCCGGGAAGACCCACGTCACCCTGAAGTCCGAAATACATACAACATAGCATTAGCCAATTAGGAGGGGCGGGGCAGAGGACAGAAAGAAAGAGGAGCAAGGTCATGACAGGAGGAGGAGCTATCAGCTACCACCAACACACACAAAATACACAAAACAAAATAACAGAAATTAAGGGGTGACAGAGAATTAGAAAGAATGAATGAAAAAAAGCAGATGGCGATATGAAAGAGATAGAGAGATCTAGACAGAAAGAGCGTTACAGAGCAGTGTGATAGAGACATGGAAGAGAAGGATGGGAGAAACAGACATAAGATGAGATGGAAGAGATGTGAGAGAAGAAGGAGATCAGAAAGAGACAGAGATGACAATGACAGAAAGATATAAGGGATAGGTAGAGATAGGAGATATGATAGAAATAGGACAAATGGACCAAAAGCAATATGAGACAAAGGAAATTAAGAAATAGAGAAATATAAGAGAGAGATAGAGAGATATAAACAGAAATAGAGGTGTAGAGCAGCATGATGGAGATATGAAAGAGCACAGAGATAATAACATGAAATGGAACAGATGTGAAAGGCATCGAGATGAGAGATGGAAAAATGAGATTTGAAAGAGACAGAGAGATGACAGAAAGATATAAGGGATAGATAGAGATGAGAGACATGATAGAAATAGGACAAATGGACCAAAAGCAAGATGAGACAAAGCAAATTAAGACACAGAGAGAAATATCAGAGAGAGATAGAGATAGAGAGATATGAGCAATGGAGAGATACAGATGAGTGACAAATTAAAGGAAAACTCAACATAAATGATCTTATTAAGATATTTTGGGCAGAATGTGCTGCTAGAACTGCTTCAATACACCACGGCATTGGCTCTATAGATCTCTAGAACCCGAAAGGAGGGATGGAATGCCCTTCTTCCTAAAGATATTCCCTCATTTGGGATTTTGATACTGGTAGTGGAGAATGCTGTTTGTTTGTTTGTTCCAAAATCTCCCCCACTTGTCCAAATGGGTTGAGATCTGGTGACTATGAAGACCGTAGTGACGTGAGTCACACAGTTTTCAGGTTCAACGAACCCATCAGTGAGCCTTCATGCCCCATCGCGTTATTGAGTTTCTTCACTCATTTATTGAGGGTTTCCTTTAATTTGTCGCCCGCCTGTATATGTGAGATAGAGCAACATGAGCGACAGTGAGATAAGTGATAGAGATATGCGATCGGGACAGAGAGGCGTACAAAAGAGAAATATGAGAGACCAATTATGAGGGATAGAGAGAGATATAAGAAATAAAGAGACATAAAATATAGAGATACGAGAGCTCAACACAGAGCTCTCAGGAATAGAGTGCTATCTGAGAGGGACTTCTGAGATCGAGAGCTACCAAGATATGTGAGAGAGACAGAGAGATAAGAGATAATCAGAGATGACAGCTCTATACAGAGAGATAAAAGCGATAGACATGCAGTATGTCAATGAGATAGAGATACATAAGAGAGAGATAAAGAGAGATATGAGAGATGGAGGAACATGACAGAGAGCAATAAAGTGGTGTGGGTGATGTATAGAGATAAGAGTGACATACAGTGCAAAAGTATTCACCCCCTGGGGCTTTTATGAGTGAGTAAACAAGGCAGTGATGAGAGCAAGAGGTAAAATCAAGGAATGAAAAAAAGAAAATGAAGGAATAAAGATAAATGCATGCAAAGAGGAAGAAAATGATAAAAAGAAAACACTGAAAGGGAGTGAGAGAGACCGGCGATACTTTATCGTCAATATTTTTTGTAATTTCTTTTTAAAGTTAGAGCCTCACTTTTTTCATCAGCTAAAACATCAACATACACACTGCCTTAAAAACTGGAATAAGGGTTTGAAATTCCTGTGTCGAAAGAGTAAGTCAGCCGTTTCCACTCTGCAGCGTGCCAACGTTTGACGGCGCGGAACATGCAACTGACTGTTAGTACTCGCATGTGATTCCTTAAAAGAAATGGACGAGGAAGGAATGTGCAGGCGAATGAAATACACCTCCCAAAGTTCACCACCAGGTGACCGAATGTGATAAAAAAAAAGAAAAAAGAAAACCGACAGGGAAGAGGAGCAAGTGATTCCAGCACCGAGCCACAGCCCACAGATCAAACCTCCACAGCGACAGCTCAGAAATCTGAACACGTGTCACGTTTCATTAAAAGCTACTTTATGCCATTAAAAATCCGGTTAGAATAAAATTTTATCATTTACACTGCAAAAAAACTCAGAATTTTTTTCCTCTTTTTTATCAAGTCTTTAAGAAAACAAGAATTCTGTAAAACTACATTTCTTGACCAGTGCAGCGACCAGTTTTATTCTTTCTTGTTCTGATCAATCAATTAGTTGATTGAACAAAAATGATCCAACCACTATTTTGGTGATTGATTTAGTAACAAATTTGGATTTTTCTTTCACATCACTGCAATTTAAATAATTTTGGATTTTTGAGCATTTGAAGATGTCGCTTTGAGTTGTGAGATGCCTTTCTTTACTTAACTGGTTAAGCAAAAGATTAACTGAAATAATCATACTACCATTCAGTACTTGAAACAAGTTAACTTCACCTGGAAACAGGTTGAGATATGAATATTTTAACACTATATTTTAATCACTTGTTTTGAGAAAATAAGGCATTTAGATTTGAGAATTCTTGCAGTGAGTCGCAAAAAAAATAAATAAAAATTACAGCATCGTATCAGATTATCATTTGGACAAATTGCCCTTTTCTTAATCATGTCAAATTTCTGAACTGTCTTTGAACAGTAAGAGCAAAAAGAGTGCAATGCCACTGATCAACTCACAAATCAGATTTAAAACATTTATTCTATACTGAGAAAGCTCAGAGCTGCAAATTGTTATCAACATGAAATGACAGTTTGGCGGAAAGTCAAGATTTTCTGTGGGATATGATGAAGTTATTTGTCATAATTTGCAAATATATTCTGAGGATGTGACTTGACTGAGTGGCAGCACAGATCGTTTAAAAAGAACAAACCGAAACAAGGAGAATTTCACAAGACTTTTTTTAAAAAAATATATCAAACGATGGATGCAACAGACATTTTGGTGCCTTTAAGGAGCCAAGTCAATCTGCAGAGGCAAGAGGATGAGGATGGGTGTGGTTAAGGAGGGACAGAGGATAAGAAAGGTAAAAATAAAACAACAAAACCACGAAGGGGAAAAGAGGATTGTTGGATGGAAGAAGGGCAGGGTTTTGTGAAGCCACCATGGAGATTGTGACATGCACGTTATTTTGTATTTTACCACAAAACACATTCAAGCAGCCGTGCACGTGCACGTTAATGCATATTCATACTGTAAATGCACGCAGAGAGCTACAACAGTCCAAGGGGCCGGTCACACTCACATCCTTTCTTTATATATATATATATATTAATCCTACTGGGAAATCCACTTTATGTGTATATATATAGAGCTTCGGAAAAAATTATTAGCCCACCAATGTTATTTGGTGGGCTAGTCTATTTGGGCTTATTTGACTAAAAAGGAAAATCGTGATAAATCCACTGCAGATTCATAGGTCATAGTTGACATACATTTACACAAATACAAAGTATGTTTGCTGAACATGTCTTAATTTTCGAATGAGGTACCTTTTTTATAAGTCAGCAAAGTGGGCTAATAATTTTTTCCGAAGCAGTGTGTATATATATATATATATATATATATATATATATAAAGTGGATTTCCCAGTAGGATTAATTATATTTAAAAAAAATCTAAAACATTCTGTACTTAAATTTAAAGATCAACCTTAGTGACATAAATACAGAATCACCATCTATCGTGAAACAGTTGACCTTTGACCATGAGGCGGCCATCATATTAGCTAGCTGTGCCTCATAATTTTATTAAATTTTGCTCTGACGGAGCTGAAATCGTGTGTAGCCAGTTAAGCTAAAGCGTGAATCATACATAGATTTTAATTAAAGTAACTGTTAACATGTTGTCTGGGTAGCAGCTAAGCTAACAAGCAAAGCGGTTGGCCTAGCTTGTCGGCCAGTTTGGCTAGCTAACACGAATACGGGTGGAAAACTTGTTTGTTTACAAACAAATAATGCATTCTGCAAAAAAAAAAAAAAAAGTGTTTATGGGAAAACGTTAGGCTTTCCTTGCAGCTCATATATCTTGACATTAGCTTATTAGCGCCACACTAAGAAAACGACAGTGGCTGAAGGATGACAGGAGTTATCTGTGGTCACAAAGTAAACCAGTACAAGAGAAAATAAAAGTCTGTGGTACTTTCATGTGATTGTTCATTTATTAGCTAGCTGGCATAGCCTGGCTGCAACAACAGTACGCTAAGCCAGCTTAGGTAGCTAGCATGGATAGCATGGAGCTGGCTTTAAAAAAAAACAAAAAACTTTGAGCGAATAATTTATTCTTCTACCGTGTGTACGCTGGTTAAAGTTAAGCTGCTGCCCAGCAACTAAACCTTACAGTTACCACATTCAATATTATTTACATACTACTACATAATATTTAATATAAGTTCATCAGAATTCCAACTCCAACATTTCATATGGATGACTCAGCAAAATTTGCGTTAAGAATTCGTAGCGTGACCAGTCCCTAAGCCTGCTGCTCGCACATAATCAGCTATCTACAATAATTATGGAAATACAAAGAGAGAATGTGTAAAACCCACAACATTTATCACAGTGAATCAACTGCAAAATCAGAATAAAAGAAACTCTGTGTTTTGTGCGTTTGAGTGATGTGATGCATCCAGGACGTGATCGCCAACGTCTATCTTAGCACAAAGACTGGAAGCAGCGTCCCTCGCTAACTTTTTGGAAAAATTCAATCAACAATTTCAAACGTGTCAAATGTATTCCTTATTTAAATCCCCATGTTGTCCCGGTGTGCAGGTGAGGGCCTCGTACTGTAGAACCCCAACATCGGTGTGTGAACGGGTGAATGTGAGGCGTCATTGTAAAGCGCTATTAGCGGCCCATTGATTTACTGTAAAAACAGTAAACTTGTTGAGCTTTTTTGAAAGTTCTACGCAAAAAAAAAAAAATTTCAGGTGCTGTTGGTCTTTTGACTGGGTTTTGTTACAGATGCAGCAGTTGGTGACTCGTTATGTTGTTTTTATTGTGCTTTGTTAATTTATTCTTATTCTTTCTCCCATTCCCCCCTTTTTTCTTTTTCTTTTCCTTTCTTCCCCCCCTGTCAGCTCTACTTTTGTGCTCATGTAGGCCTACACATCCTGGATGTATACACTGACATACAATCATTAAACTATTGATCTTCTCACATTAGTGACAGGTATAACAAACTAAATTTTGTACATTTCCTTTACATACAAAGACCTTTTTAAGGTTGGTGTTGTGGGTTTTACACTTTTTTTTGTACTTATTTCAAACTAACCGCAAACTTGATAGAGATAAAGTATCCTCAGTCTCAGGTACAGTTGATCTGACACGGAATCAGTGTATGTTTGTGTTTCTTTAACATCTCTGTGTCATTTTTCATTTGGAAATCAGTAACAAATGAAATCACACTTATTGTATTTTGGGACATTTTACTCGTTATAAAACATACTGCTGTTATAATGAAATGAAGTCAGATTCTTGAGTTTGTTGTGTAAGATATTAATAACTGAACAACAAAAGTGTGTGCATTACAGAATTAAAGCCAATCACTTTTAAATAATTGTTGAAAACGTGTCGTTGTTGTAGGTATTAAACTTTAAAAAAAAAACATTAAATCACAAATCAGGCTTTTTCACAAACATACACTTTTTAGTGTCAAAACGACGTACATGTGTAGAAATATGTGTGAATTTCAAATGAGTTTATTGTTTAGGTGACGACGCATACCTTGTCGCCTTGCTCGCCTTGGTAGCCATCACTCCGGCTCCCCTGAAAACAGTTCATAAAATATATTCAGATCGATTGATTATGTGCAAGAGACAGCACTCCAGTACATCTAATATTTGATAATTTACGTTAATAACTGGCCTGATGCAAATAATAAACAGCGTCCAAAATGGTGGTGATATTCGCATTAGCCAGTCCTGTCACGTAACAACAATTCTCAACATTCTGCCAGAACAAACAGTTCCAAAAACAAATTAATCATTTTTTGTCTAAGAAAAGACTGGATTTGACAAATGCAGTCTCTTCACATAATATTTAAATTATTTGGCTAGAGGCCGTGCTAGCTAGCTAGTCTACCACAGTTCGTACGGTGACTAGTCAATATTCCGAAGGCCCTTTGGTCCAAAAATTGTTAAAAATAACCCTGACCCTTTCCCATGTTTTTGGTCTCATTTTAGCATACTTCAAAGCTATAAAAATAATAAAATATTTACATATTTTGGGTTTTACTATATATCTCAAAACATTTATCAATACTAAGCTTGTATTTGTTACAATTTTCCAATATTTAAATAATTTTACAGTTATCCTAAACATGAAATACCTTACAAGATGGGTCCCTTAAAAGTAACTTAGGCCTAATTTTCGGACCAATGGACCTTCGGAATAACGACCCGTCCCCGTTCGTACAATGACTCGACATGGTAGCTTGGCTAGTTAGCACATAGCTGGATCAAAAAAACAAATTGGTTGAGCTCGTTTGGGAGCAAACCGTGTGACTTTAGATATTTATGGATGATGTTCTACAACGCAACAAATGAAGCAAGTCTGAAAGAAGCCAGTGTGTCACAAAGCTTCCAGCACTTCCCGCTTCACAAGAACACGCGGATAAAATCGGTGCTGCCAATTCTTGTTGTGACCACATCGTAATAATGTGTTAATTTACTTACCATCGACCCTGGGGGACCAGGAGGACCAGGTGAACCCTACGGACAAACAGAACCAGATTCACTGATAAAGTCAGCAACAAACACAGAAATAATATTCACAGATTAGTAAAAACAACAACAACAATAATAATGGCACACTATGATAATTGCAAAATAGTGTATATTTGAGGGGTTTCTTTTCAAAAAATTATATATGCGATTTAGATTAATTAATCGCAAAGCTTGTAATTAATTAGATTCAGTTTTTTAATTGCCTGACAGGCCTAATTATAAGATTCACATATAATATGTTGGATATGTTTTTGAACAAAAGCGAACATCTTAAATAAAACTGTGTGTATCAAAATAATGAGAGCTGATTGGTTCCTCTGGGTGAGGCGGATGCCAAAAGTGCTCATGGGAAATGTTGTGCGGATGGTAGCCTTCCCTTATTAAAATAAAATTAAGTAACATGTCTATTCTTTTGAACTTTTCTTTACAAGCCACACAATTATGTAATTTTTTTTGACAGTCAAAAACTAAAACAATTAAATATATTGAACAACAAAAACTGGAAAAAAAAAGCCACTTGGATAAGTGGGTAAAAGGTCAAGCTGCTGTACAGTAAAACTTCTAGAATGCTTCTGTCTGGACGTATTAAACAACAAAAACGATCAGAATGTGTTCAGCAGGAAACGGTAATTGATAAATGATTTTACACACAGGATATCCATCAGGCCCCGCTGGACCAGGCTGACCCACAGGACCATCAGGACCTTTGGGACCCTGTAGAGACATAAACAAACGATCAGAACAGGCTGCAGAAGACAGCTTCTTTTGATGAACATTAAAGGTGTAGTCCCTTCGATTTTTGACAAAATTGACAAATTTACTGTGTTGAAATCTAGTTATTATGAAGCGCCTTTATTTCTGTGACGTTTATAAATATATAGTTGGCAATTTCTCACCATAATCTCCAATTTAAAAAAAATCTCTGTATTTTTCTAGATTTGACAGAATTAAACCAAAATATGCAGTTGCACAATACAAATAATGCAACATCATACATTCAGCAATTTAACGTGTATTGGTCTGAGTTATGTTGCTTTGAAAAAAAAGAAGTAAAAGACTCACAGGTCGTCCATTCTCTCCTGGAAGACCTGGCCAATCCTGATGGAGCAAAAAGGATTTTCAATCAGTCAGTACGGACTTCTACCAAGACTGAACAATCATCAACGAATGTCATGTTCATCATCATTCATCCTCTTGGTTCTTTTGGGAACACAGGGCCTCCATAATAGGTGACAGAATTCCAGCATCTCGTTCTTTCTGGATTTTCTTTTCTTGCAAAGGGACTCAGTTTGTGTCAATGTCTGCGAGGGAGAAATATCTCACCACGACGCTGTGATCCGAGATGTATCGAGGTTCTCCTTTCTGACCCTTCGGACCAAGAGGCCCCTGTTGGAAAAACGGAATATGGAATTACTGCTCTGATTATCACAAGCAGTAGTTTAACACTTGTTTTTCTCTAAACAATGGGAACGGAAATATCCAATCTGCATATGAGTGAAAAAAACAAAAACAAAAAAAACCAGGAATTCAAGATGATTCTCACAGGGAATCCAGGATGTCCAGGACCTCCAGTCCCATAGCCGGGCACACCTGGCTCGCCTCTGGTCCCGTTACAACCGTCCAGTCCTGGTAATCCTCTGCTACCTTCTTGACCAGGATGACCCTGAAGATGAAGAGGAAGGTTGAGGTGAAGATATTTCAGAAATGTAGCTGAAATGATCAGTTTTAGTTTGACTTCAGATCAAATCCTGTCAAATTTGAACAAATTCAGCTCGATAATTTGAAATCATGTTTCCATATCCAAATTGTACTGTGACATGTACAAACAAGCCCCGCTGAACTGATTTGATTTGAAGCAGGTAGAGAATTTAAAGAAATGTTTGCACGGTCAGGTTAGATGAAATCATGCTTATTGTTAGAGGGACACGCCTTCCTAACTTAAGTGAACAACAACACCCCAAATCCTAGTTTTTAGCACCGTAGTATTAGTTTTATTAACAATTTATTTATTTTAGAAAACCTACGAGACAAAGTAGATATTCTGCACTCAGCCACAGATGAATTTGTGTTAATCTGCCCCCTGGTGGATATAAAGTGTCTGTGCAGTCACACTTTTATGGATTTATTTAGACTTAAATTCAAGTCTTTCCAATTATAAAGAGCGTTCACACAAATAAATAATATTTTGAAGAAAAAAAAAAGTATAAAATCACTGAACCACACAGTATCTCAATAAAAGAATATCTTTTATCAAATGGGGACAGAAATTAAATATATATAAATTTGCTGTGTGTATTGATGATTTACTTACTGGTACTCCATTAGTTCCTGGGAACCCTGGCACTCCCATCGGTCCCTGTATTGATAAATAATCCATTCTTTAAAAAAAAATTTGTGATGAATTTAAAGGTGAATATCTTGTGGCAAAAATCGATAACTTATTGGTTGCAGAGTTAAATTATAAACTTTGTAGCATACATAATAAGCCACGTAATATACAGTTTTAACATAAGATAAATGAGCTATAATGTTCTATTCACTGTCCATTAATCCACCCTAAATTAAATCAGGTAAGATCTAAAACACCCACCTTGTCCCCTTTAAAGCCTGCTGGTCCTTTCAGTCCAATATGGCCTTTCTCTCCTTTGGGCCCTGAAGGCCCTGGGCCCCCACGGGACCCCTCTGGCCCACTGGACCCAATAGGGCCAATTGGCCCTGGGCGACCCTAAAATAAGAGAGAAGACGTGGGCAACATGAATGTTAGGTAGTCACAAAAATGGGTAATCTAAAGCATCACCTGTGCCCGTAAGCTTCTTCTTCTGAGGGAACCTGTACGAGCACTCAGGAAGCAGGTTGGAAATTATGTTTGTTGGCTCACAATCAGGATCGATGCCAAACAGCCTGTTCTCACATAAAAAGGTTATAGTTCATCAGGATACTTGTGGACAGGCTCAGCAGTTTTTGTCATCATTGTGATCCGTTTTTTCATTGTTATTATTTTCTGATGTGCATCCTCGTCAGAAATGTGAATATAGTTCAACACTGTCCCAGCACACTGACACCAATGCACACCTGGTCCATCAAGACACAAGACTTTGCGCTGCTGTCCAAGCGTCAGAGTCGGAAGGTTACAAATTTCGTTGCCTGCTCCCCCACCTCCTTTTTTCCTTTTTGAGACAAGGATCAAGCTGAACATGCTGTTGAGCAAAATACACAGCCATCCTTAGAACCGGTTTCTGATTGCTTCTCACCCAGGATGGTTTGATTTTGACTTTTTTTTTATTTTTATAAAAGAACCAAAATTATTTAGAAGATTGGAAGTCTGGCATTAAATTGCTTATCAGCTTCACCTTTAAGAATTACAAAATGTTAACTTTTTGCCCAAACAAAGTCCAAAAGGCCCAGTAGTATGTCCTCTACAATTTTTTAAAAGTGATCTGGCGTTGCAGGATGTGACGTCACCGCAGCCAAAGAGTGCAGAGTGTCAGGCAAGAGCAAAAATCATCTACTTTCTTTAAGGAAAGATGAAGGCTACATTTGAAGGAAAACAGACTTTCATAACTGTCATAATTTTACTCTTAATAGAGCTACAGCCTTATAGGTACTTTTAATCCTTTATCTCCCAGTAAAAATGTAGTTTGCAATGTCTCTTCCTCCCAGGTCCTCTTTACTTGCTTCTGTAACAAATGCCCACCCTCAACTCCCCTAGCAGCGCCCAGTACAAGTAAATGGGACTTGGATATCAGCATCAGTGCAACTGTGATGGTTGTGGAGAAAAACCTGTTTTTCCCGTTGGTCTCTAAGGGGAGGGGATGCCTGGAATGTGCACGGTTCTCCCCATCAATCACCCTTCCCTGACACATATGTAAACGATCTGTGGTCCACTTCCTGACCCCAGGGAAGGGTCGGGTTTCAATCACCGTTATCGGTAAAAAGCAATTAAGAGCTGGGATAAACGGAGCCGAGCCAAACGTGCAGACTAAGTAGGACCTGGTAGCAAGAGGCTACGTTCAATAAGGAATGGCACCGTGAGTGCAAGTAAAAATGACTTGGGAGGAAAATGATTAATGATTTGGTG
>OMMV01203437.1:0-15555 GCA_900302635.1 Chatrabus melanurus
AAAGGTCATTTTACAAGACTTTTTTTTTTTTTTTACATACAACAACAATAAGAAGAAGAAGGAGAATGAATGAATGTATTTTTAACAGCTAAACATCGTTCAGTCACGATTACGCTGAGTGTCCTAGTTTTACTCCTACAATTCTGCACTAAATGGAATTGATGAGACATAAAAAAATTATTTTTTTAATAAATAAATACATGAATACAAACATTAAGAAGCAGTTTGGATTGAAGGTGTTATTTTTTCTTAATGCATGGCAGAGCTGTTAAAGTGACAAGCATATACAATGGTATTGACTTTAATGTGCTTGCATTCTGCTCTGTGCAAGAGTAATATCGAGGAACATACAAGTATTAGATTAGGGTTCGGTATCGACAGATACTCATATTAAATGACTTGGATCGGGAGCAAAAAACCTGATCGGGACGTCCTTAGTATGCAAATATGTCATCTGGGTCACAAGTCAGGGAAGCTGGTGGAACAGTAGCACTTCCAAATTGTGTCCCTACTGCTTGTTCGCTTAGTTCTAGTACATACTATAGTCACGATTGGGTAGTAGGAGCCTAATCGATGTTAGTACATACTGAGTATTCAGATGCAGGGAAAGGCGCAATACCAATATGTAAACCTGGGTTTGAATCCCGGTCAAGCTACATATCTGTGTCCTTGGACAAGACACTTAATCTGCGTCGTCTCAGTCCACCCAGCTGTAAAAATGGGTACCGGCCTTGGCTGGGGAAGTAACTTGCAATGGACTAGTATCACGTCCAGGTGGAGTCATAGACTCTCATCTACTCCATACTACATAATCCGGGGATAAGAACTGATACAAATGGCCGTCAGGGCCGACATAGGACTTACTTTTTCTTCAGTGGATAATGAGTTGGCCTGCCAATATGTAGACCTGGGTTCGAATCTCACCCGTGCTACCTGTCTGTGTCCTTGGACAAGACACTTAATCTGCATCGTCTTAGTCCACCCAGCTGTAAAAATGCGTACCAGCCTTGTCTCCAAAATGCAGTACGAAAAAGGTAAGCTTGTTACTAGGATTATTAATAGATGATTATAATTATCGATTATTGCAATGAGGTATGTTCCAGCATCCACAGTGAAACCAAACAGACGGTCCAACACAGACAAGATCCAGCAGGTTCTCTTCAACTTCAGGATAAGAACTCTCCTTTGAGAAGAACATTGGGCAGGAATTATGCTTTATGAAGAGCACAAAAGAAGTCTTCTGTTTAACATTTGAAAAAAAAACTGCCATATTTTATCCATGTACAATGCTGTGCTTTCTTCCCTCCATGAGGAAATCAACACCATGTCCACCAAGTGCATCACAGCCGACGACCCATTCGGGGTCGAGGTGACCGTAACGATTCTCTGTGGCAACGATAACCTTGTCCGTTGCCATGGATAATGCTCATTATCGCTACCACGATGTGGAATAAAGTGCCTGCTGACATTAGAAAGTCCGATTCTGCTGAATGTTTTAAATCAAAACTCACCATTTTTCTGGCACATATAATTAGCATGTTGTTCCATTTCATTTTAATTGACTAGTTTTGATTTTTATTCTGACTGTTGTTGATGTGAAGTTTTAATTTGTTCTTTGCACATGTTTGTTTTTGTAGTTTGTGATCGATTTGTAATTCAAAGTGTTGTTAAGCACTTTGATGCATAAATAAATTGCTACATACAGAAATGTATTATTATCATTATTAAATCCTGCTGTTCACCAGAGACACCCTGTTTGACAGTCCGTTTCTCCGAGGTCTTTTGTGTTTATGATTATTTGTGCACTTTCATACAGCAACATAATAAGAGCTCAGTCAATCAAAAAAAGGACAGAAATGTCTTTTCATCTTTAATGTTTTTCTGAATGACCGCACATATATTGGTGTGGTGTAAAAAAAACAAAAAAAACAAACATCTTTGCATGGCCAACACAAAGACTCATGGGAAACAGAGTTTGTGAAGCGGTTCGATGAAGAAAACCACGCCCCTTTTCAGTGGTCACAATCCCAACTGTCCAACCCATATTCACCTGCTTTCAATTCTCATTGTTTTCCTCTCATCTGAGGGTCTTATTTGTTGACGACTGTGGAGGAACACTCATAAAATATTCAAAACACTGGAGCATTTTAATTTTGTGAAGTACTTTCGACTGAAGAAGCCACTTGGATGAGCGGTGAAATGAATTAAACAGCAAAACGGGAAGTCCAGTCTCATGTGAGTCCAGTTCTAGAGATCTTCAAGTGGATGATTGAGACTCTTGATCTACATCTCTAAACCCAACTATGCCGACACAATCATGACGAGGTTTTTGCTTTCAAACAAACTTTTTTGACAACAACCAAATACAGTAAAACCAAATCTGTAAGAAACGCGGATAAGCAGAAGGCACTTCAGCCATTTTTTTTCACCCAGTTTCATTTTAACAAACATGTCACCAGCCTCAGTCTGGGTAGATGACACGATCAAGTATAGAAAGGAGCAGGTATTATATCCTGTCAGCACTCAGTCCAAGAGCTCCTTGGACTAATCTGACCAAAAGATATTTTACACTGAGCGTGTTTCCACCTCAAAATAATTTTTTGTCACCTTGGGTCATTGGGAGCGCTCTGACAAAAACATTCTGAGACCTTTGTCACCAGGTATTCATAGTACAAAAGCAGCATACATACCCTGTTGAGTACACATTAAATGACACAGTACCATATTCTACTGCTAAAAGTATGTACAGTCTGATCCCGTCTTTGTCGTATGAGAATAAAAGCATCCGGAAATTTGAAACTGGAAGCTTTTCCATTTCAAAATGTCCTGTAACTCATAGCGGAGGTTGGCAGCTGAGTCGCATGAAGCGCCAAGAATGATCATGTATTTGTTCCAACCAGTCACAACAAAAGGTTCATTCACTGATGAGTCCCACTTTGAGTGGAGGTGGAAGAGCTAATAATTAAAACCACCTGCTGAGGTGTTTAGTCCCGCCCCCCATCTGTTATTCAGGTTTTCCTCCAGGTGGTGACAGGCAAACAGCAGTTTCATCTTTGGCTTTAAGATCCCAAAAACCTGCCCGGCACCATGGCTGCTAACAGGACATGGCTGTAGCAGAAGAAACTGGAAGGACAGAGACTGAGAATGGCTATAGAGGAGACCACCCAGGACATTATGTTCGCGACTCCATCATCACAACTCGATGGCCCTTATTGCTGAAGTAGCACTATTATAATTTGACAAACTAAAGTCTTATCCCACAACACAACCTATAGCCAAAGCTTTTTAATGCAGAGCAAGCAGAAAAGTTACACCAAGGCTGCTGACATCAAAAAAAGAACGTCACAAGCTAGAAAATAGCACCAACGATGATAACGATGATGTTATAATGTTAACACAGGTTTCAGCCTATTTTTTGTCATTTGTTTTCTGCACAACAACGTTACAAAGTATATTTAGCAAAAGTGCAAAAAGCATAAATTACTTTGAAATTTCCACTACATGGTTACATGCACACATTTAAGAATTTTTTACATTAATTTAACAGTTAATTTTATTAAAAACTTTTCATGTTAACCTTATGGTCACTTTATTAAAACATGCTGCATTCAGCTGCAAATTAAGTCGACTCTGAACAAGATCCAACATCAAAATACTTTTTTACATATCAGAAACATTTCCTTCCACAAATACAAAGTTTCACCAGCAATCAAAAGTAAGAAAGATATCACGATGTTTACAGAGGATATACAGATTTTAATGGAGATTTGTTGTTGCACATCTCTTGCTTAACCCCCCCCCCCACACACACACATATGTCCAAGAAACGTGATGGTGAAATGGAATTTACCAAGTACACATATGTAAATTTTTTCCACTTTTTGTGCTGTTAGAACTAAGAAATATAGTATTAACACTCACCCTGACAAGGTGCTGCTGTATAATCAGATATTTTAATGTCAGTAAAATTTTGTGAATGTTTTTTTTTGTTTGTTTTTTAAATTAATACATTTTTTTACAAAGATGTGATCCAGCAAATATATCTTGTCCACAGTGCCACATTCTGCAAGAATCCAGACTAAGAATTCCACTATATTTTGATTTTGTGTGTGTGTGTGTGTGTGTAAAAATCTGTTTTCAAAAACATGAACACTGTGCCAAATGCCATAATGTTTTCCACAGCTTGTTCAATAATTCCAATTCATTCCAATTTGTTTTGCAGTTAAGAGTTCAGATATTTAGCATTGACCTCGGCATTAAAAGCCATATGTAAGAAGGGGAAAAAAAAGTCAAAGTTCTGACGATGCTGTTTTGTTGGTTTGGGGCGGTATTAACGACGTTGGCCAGTATTAGTCCACTGGGGGAGGTGAACGCTCTCTAAGTGCTCTTCCAGTAATCACTGTTGTTCTTTAATGGCCATACAAACACTGTGTGGAGTCTCTTTAACCTCTGCACCTACCTGAGCCAATTAACGCGTAGAGGTAGTTCTTTCTTTGATTTTCCTGCATGCGTGCACTTAAAAAAACACATCAAGTTGTCATGTGAGGCCGTTTTAACACAGCACTATTTTTTTTATTTTTAAAGCAGGACTAACTTTTGGTATGCTATTAATATATTTGTGTGTTCAGCTGTTTGCTGACTTGCTCAAAACTTTACCCATCGGATAAAAAAAACAAAAACTGCTGAAACATTATAGTAGAGCAGATAAGTGAAAAAAAATTTCAAGTAGTGATACAAGCATGAAAGTTGGCATTAATACTCTCTATAGGTAACTCTTCAAATTTGTCCGATTGGCCACTTGAAAATCCAAGATGGCGGCCATATTTTCCAAGATGGCGTCCGGACAAATGTAAAATCCTCCAATCATATTGAAACTATACCATATTATTTGCCTGATTATCAAGGTTCTAAAAAGGTATAGTTTGGACTATCTATGACTGAATGTTATGGAGTTATGGGGCAAAAACAGCATAAATGGTGACAAAGGTCAATATCAGTTTGTACAGGGGTCAAAAGATAAAGTTGCTAGAATTTTGGTAAAAAGTGATGCAAATTATTGGTTGAGCTAATAGGATCAATAAATGGAATAGTTATGACTGTGTTGAATGCTTGGTCTCCAAAGTAATAGTCAAACCAGGTCAACGTCCATTGGACACCTTGACATATGTGATCCCGTAACGTGATAACTAAGCATAACAGATGGTGCAAACTATTCCATTTATTTATCCTATTAGTTTAACCAGTAATTTGCATCACTTTTTACCAAAATTGGAGCAACTTTAACTTTTGACCCCTGTACAAACTGAAATTGACCTTTGTCACCATTTATGCTGTTTTTGCTTCATAACTTCATAAAATTCAGTCATAGATAGTCCAAACTATACCTTTTTAGAATCTTTATGATCAGGCAAATAATATGGAATATGTTTCAATATGCTTGGAGGATTTAAGGTGGATTTGAAGAGTGACCTATTTTGAATATTTGGGCCAAAATTCATGCTTGTATCATCATTTGAAATATCTTGGCAATGTTTGCAATTATCTGCTCTACGATTAGAGAAAACACTGTTTGCCGTCTTCATATTAATCTCCAAAACAAGCTTTCT
This sequence comes from Chatrabus melanurus, assembly GCA_900302635.1. Taxonomy (NCBI): domain Eukaryota; kingdom Metazoa; phylum Chordata; class Actinopteri; order Batrachoidiformes; family Batrachoididae; genus Chatrabus; species Chatrabus melanurus. The sequence continues at coordinate 5,607 of OMMV01203437.1, forward strand.
GACATTCTCATCCTCACTGAGAACCTTACAGCAATCATTACTTTGTGTTTGCATCAAAAGCATAAAAAGAGTGTTAAAAGCCTTATTTTAATATTTACACACATCGAAGTTTAATGTGCAGACGCACTTCGACATCAATGGAGCTCAGTGGTCCGGCGGTGACCTCACTGTTACACAAAGGCACAAGAGAAGAAGAAAACACTGGAATCTAGAAGGGCACAGTTCACAGTACCACTGAAGAGGCTCGACTCCCCCCACCCCATCTTAACACAGATTAAAAAATAAATAAATAACAGCTTTAATTTTTTTGTCTTAATCCTTCAAAACAAAGATTTATCAGGAAAAGCCGAAGCGATCACAATAAAATCATCATCACTCATTGGAGCATTTACCTCCACTAACAGCCAATAAATCTGCCAGATCTGATTCTGTCCTGTCACGTTGTCTCGCTGCTATTTCACGAGTGAAATAAAGTCCATTTAAGTCAAAACAGGTCACTGGCGTCCAGATGTGACGAATAACATCTGGGCTCCAAAATGCAAATTGCATCTGTGAAAGGTTTTAATTTTCATGCTATTCATTTTGTGTAAAACTGTAAAGACTCTGTTGAATTTCACAGTGAAAGCCAGGCAGGCCTTAATGGCCTTCATAAACTGAGGAAAAGATGAGATAACGAGCAGTACGACGTTCATTCAGTTCACAGACGTGAGAAGAATATGTGCATCAGTTTTTAAGTTAATGGCAAATATAGACAATATGATCCATCTCACAATGCGGATTGATGGACTTTTAACTCTTATAACACCAGACATTTCCATTAAAAAGAAAAAAAAAATCCTTTTGGCTTCTCCGACATTTGTTCGGGATCACCACAGCTGATCCACTATGGTTCTGCTCGTTGACTTGGCACAAGTTTTTTTGCCAGATACCCTTCCTGATGCAACCCCAGATGTTCATGGACAGCGGGACATGGACGGACCTTCTTGTGTTGGATGCAAACATGCTAACTGCTTAAAATCAGTTTACCAAGTATGTTATAATCCTGTTAAAAGGCAACCATTTAGACCTGGAGCCACTCTGAGTATTTTATTATTATTATTATTATTATTGTTATCATTGAAGGATTTCCCAGTATATTCCCAAAGATTGGTACTGGGTTTGATCAGGGCATATTTGGACTGACTGTAATCAGGCGTCTTCAACACGAGACTCACCCCGATCCAGCTGTGGTCTGTTTTGGAAGCGATGTGTCAAAAAAGCTGATAGCCAGGAATAATCAATGTTCTGTTTCAGAAAAACAGAGCATTTTATAAGTTTCCATAGAGCTTTTTGTTTGTTTATCCACGCGTTTCGCTTCTTCTTCAGTCGAGTTTATCGACAGTTGGAAAACTGTTAGTACACACTACCAGTTCGTAGCGGTAATCAAACACCGTGTCTTGCATTTTACCACACATTTAACTGACACTACTGACACCTAGTGGTCAGAAGTAAAACACAGTAAAAACAACATTAACACCCTGTTGTTTACTTTATTTTGATAAAAAAAAATAAGAAGCAGCTTGGATTTCAGGCTTTTTCTTCTTAATGCATTGCAGATGTGTTCAATTGTCAAGCATATCCACTAGATTTACTTTAATGTCCCTGCAGTATGACCTCTGCAAGTGTACGGTCAAGGAAAATGCAAGCATCGGCTCAGGACTTGGTACTCAACACTCAATATTAAATAACTCGGATCGGGGGGGCAACAAAACCTGATCAGACACTCCCTACTATTATTATTAAGCTCAAATTAGTTATAGCAATAGTTAGTACTGATTACACTGTGGTAACACGCAGCGACTCCATCCAGTAATAATAGCAGTTGGCTGCAGTTATACTGAATCTGTTTAATAATCATCAGCAATCCAGATTCTGTCCAGTCAAACCCTCCAGAGTTCAGGGTGCCGTAATTCTCCAAAGAGTCAGTAAAACGTTGTGAGAATGCATTCTGCAGCCTGCAGCCTCGTCTGCAGCTAATGTTCACTTTGGATCTTTAAATTGTTGAGAAAAGCATTGTGGGAGCATTATATTATATTATATTATAGTTGTAACCGACTCGGCTTTGTGACGTATCACTCGTAGCAGCTGAATTACAATGTGCAGTGAAGTTGGACAATTTGAAATCAATGCTTGCACCCTCCATTCCATCCCTTTTCCTGCTCGGTGGATAATCACGAGATTGCATGGCATGAGGTGCAGAACTCTTGCAAAATTCCCTGGCTCCGCCTCTCTATCCGGATATCCTAAATCATTTAAGAGAATTGTTGTAGGCCCAAGTGTGACCGTGTTTTGGTGAAAACTGGTTCATTAGTTTTTCAGTTACCCTGCCAACAAACCAACAAACAGGCACAGGTGAATGCACAGCAGAGGTAACAATGTGCAGTTTGTTTGTTTGTGTGTGTGAAGCTAATGCAGCTTTAATGGCCACACTATTTTCTTGCTCGAGCCGAATCATTTGAAGTAAATCTGACAAGAAAATAAGATCATTGTATCATTAAATCAGATCATTAGCTGGCTACAGATCCCCTACTGCACGCTCCTGAGGACACAAACATTTATGCACCTACACACACAGTCGACTCTGCAAACACAATCTATCCTTTGCACGCTGTCATACAGTACCACTTCCTCTTGCTGCTCCGCGTCTTATCGGAACATTTTTCCATCGCTGGCTGGTGTTGCTGCTTTCACTGAGCTTCCTAATGAGATGCAGAGTTTTGGGATTACAGTAACGAGATGAACGGGCCAAACGACCACGAAGGACAGATGTAGAATGAGAGCTCCAATAACGAGAGCAAAGGCGGAAACATGAGAAAGACGCAACACAAAAGAGGTGACTGTTTGGAAGAAAGGAACGCAACCCCATCAAGTGTTTAACACATTCACTCGTTTGCATCGTTGAATATGCAACTGTCGGATTTTTTTTTTTTTCCTCTTCTGTCTTCAACTATTTGAAGCTTGAAATTTTGCTGACAGGTTTCTTTCAACATCACGCTGTCGTTTCTGTCGTGCAGTCTGACTGGAATATCGCCTCATGAAATCCCCTCGTTAGGAAAAAAAAAAAAAAGTTTGTACGTTTTGGAAGAGTTTTAACAGAGAAGGGCAGAAACGTTCTCAGACATCTTACACACAAGAATCGGGCTCCAACTCGTTATTTTAACGATGGCCAAATCTTGTTTTTATTGTGATGTCTCAGTCACAAATTGTGTTTTGGCTTTCCCCTATACATAGGCGGCGCTATAGCAGATTTTTCTCCTCCGTTTTCTCACTTTTGTGCTTATCTGACCCACTTTCACCATCGATGGGATCGCTTCAGATCTTGCGCTTCCTTGTCAATCTGGGGTTGAATGTCAAAAAGGTGAAAAAAGCAAATGTTCACATTTCAAAAGACAATGATGGGACTGTCTTTAAAAAAAATTGCCCACAAATTAGTCAACTTTTGTGGCTACTGAAGAATGAAGTGGCAAATCATTTAAGTGCTACATGCTACTTTTTACTGACACAAAAAAAAACATGTTATAGTGACACATCAGATGTCTGTGTGGGGAGTGTTTTTAAACTTATTTTTACATTGTTATCTCTCAAATGCCCTTTTATAGCAATAATATTTCCACATACATTGACGTCTTACTTAACAAAGGGTTACAATGTTCATATATATATATATATATAAAAAAATGTGCAAATGAGAACTAAGCTGCATCTTCAGCTGTATATAATGTGACCATGGACAGGACAGAACAGAGGTTCTCTCTCTCTCTCTCTCTCTATAAATAAATAAAACAGCGGCTTGAGAAAATGGATGGAATAATAATAATAATAATAACAATAATAATATTTTAACCACTAAAATATTGTTCAATCCATATTACTCTACACTAAGTGGAATTGAAGAGCCATATATATATATGTATATATAAAGAGAGAGAGAGAGAGAGAGATTAAGAGTTCATTTGCAAAACCCTCTAAGTCCATTTTTGTTAAATGGAGGAAAATGCAATTTAAAGGAAAACACATTTGAAAATCCACAGATTTCCATAAATAAAATGATAATCGTAATTTCAAATTCTTTAATATTTTGCGCGCTGATAGTTACCGAAGCATCCAAGTGCATATTGGCCTCAACTAAAAATGTGTGGCTTTGGACTTCAAGGATTTTGAAAATGAATTCTTCATGTATGTGTGTATATATATATATATATATATATATGGGTGTGTTTAAAAAACTGCCTTTCCATTCTTCATCCTCTTCATAGTTGTCCTCTCTTCATCCCTATTAATCTGTTATACGTTCTGATTTACTCTCTCTCCACATCATCTAGCCTTCTCTCTCGCATTTTCTTCAATTGTCAACTCCTCAAAATACCGCCACCATCTTCTCAACACACTCTCCTCACTTGAAAAAACATTTCCATCTGCATCCTTTATCACTCTAACCTGCTGCACATCCTTTCTAGCTCGGTCCCGCTGTCTGGCCAATCGGTACAAGTCCTTTTCTCCTTCCTTAGTGTTCAACTTCATGTACAGTTCGCAATACTTTCGTCATCTCTCTGACTTTCACAGTTCTTTTCGCTAACCTCTTTCTCCTCATCTTTTCCTGAACATCTTCATTCCACCACTTTGTCTCGTAGTCTTCCTTCCTATGTCCAGATGTCACACCCAGTACCTTCCGAGCTACCTCCCTCACCACATCTGCAGTAGTGTCCAGTTGTCCAGAAACAATTCATCTCCATCCAGTGCCTGTCTCACCTCTTCCCTTAATTTCACATGACAGTCTTCCTCCTTCAGCTTCCACCATTTGGTCCTAGGTTTGACTCTCACTCTCTTCCTTTTCTTCACCTCCAAAGTCATCCTATAAACCACCATCTGATGCTGTCGAGCTACACTCTCCCCTGCCACCACCTTACAGTGTCCAATTCTTTTAGATTGCGTCTCCTGCATAGGATGTAGTCCACCTGTGTACACCTAACTCTACTCTTATATGTCACCCTGTGTTCCTTGTCCTTCTTAAAATAAGTATTCACAACAGCCAATTCCATCCTTTTTGCAAAATCTACCACCTTCTGCCCTTCCACATTCCTCTCCTTGATACCATATCTACCCATTACTTCCTCATCACCTCTGTTGCCTTCAGCAACATGCCCATTGAAGTCCGCTCCAATCACCACTCTTTCATCATTTCTCTCTTCCATCTCATCTAACTCACTCCACAAATATTCTTTCTCCATCTCACAACCTACCTGTGGGGCATATGCACTGATGACATCCATCATCACCCCTTCAATTTCCAACATCACACTCCTCACCCTGTCAGACACTTGCTTCACCTCCAACACACACTTAATAAAGTCTTCCTTTAGAATGACTCCAACACCATTTCTCCTCCCGTCCACACCATGGTACAACAGTTTGAACCCTCCGCCGATGCTCCTGGCCTTACTACCCTTCCACTTGGTTTCTTGTACACACACGATATCTACCTTTCTCCCCTCCATCATATCAGCTAACTCTCTCCCTTTACCAATCATGCTGTCAACATTCAAAGTCCCGACTCTCACTTCCACACTTCTAACTTTCCTCCTCTCTCCCTGCCTGATGTGTTCTTGTCCTTTTCTTCTTCTTCGCCCTGCAGTAGCACCCTGTTGGACAACAGCACCGGTGGCACTCGTTATTAACCTGGGTCTTGACCAATCCGGTATGGAAACTTGATTTGTCATCTGCATGTTTAATGTAACGCCCCTCATCTATCCGGGCTTGGGACCAGCACTTCGAATACACTGGCTCTTGCACCCCATTTGGCTGAGATTTGACAAAATTTACAATGCGCACCCTTCCTCCTTCTACAATCCTCATTTATCGAGGCTTGGGGCTGGCACTCAGAATGCACTGGCTGTACAGCCAATGAGACCGAGTTACATTTGTAACCTGAGTAAAAACCCAAAATCACAAGACACTTCATTCAATTTTGGATAGACTTTGCAGGGTCAGAGACATATGTCTCTGACCCTGCAAAGTCTGTCTTCTCGATGTATTCACCCAATACCACTTATATGGATGTTATGCATTATTGGCTTTGCAAAGGGTTCCCTTCTGAAGAGATGAAAGAGAGTCTATCTACCTGCAGTTCCTCGCCAACTGGAACTTTTGCAAGAAACACCCATTTGCCATTCCTGATGCTTGTGGAGATGGGCATAAAGGTTGAACCAATTTAATGAATCAACTGCCTAGACAACATATCCTCAATGCCTTAAAAAGAAAATGCCAAAATGCCTTTTTGTCATCCAAAGCCAGTGCCATACTGATTTAACATGAGACATAACATTATGTAACCTGAAGACTGTCTGGTCTGGATGCACCAAATGTGTGATAACTTGATTTAAGTCTCTATGTGAGTATGGTTGTCAGTATTTCACAGTTGGGATTTTGGATGGCTATGGGTCTAAAAGAGTTACAATTTGTCTTTATGTATCACTGGAGATATTTGTCTCCTTCTAATTTGGAGGAAATTTCCTGGTTTCAAAGTGTAAGCTTTCTCTGAAATTGGGCATAAATTATCTGTAAAGACCTTGTAGTATTCATTAGAAGATCCATCTGAGTCTGGGCACTGGCCATTTCTCAACCCCTTAATTGCCTGCACTATTTCCTTTCTTGTTATGGGACCATCTATAGCTTATGATTCCTCCTTAGACAAATCAGGTAAGTTTTATATTTAGCTGTGCAGGGATTTTGAACACTCTTTTTAAAAATAGAGCTGGCCGTGTGCTCTGCTCTCCGTTCCTCTCCATTTAATCTCAAGGTCAGCAGACACATTACAGCACTGACAGCAGCAGCGGACCCAGCCAGGGGACCGAGGACACAGTCGGCCTTACCGGTCCCTGCGCCGTGTTGCTTTATAACTTTATTGATCTGGACGGAGCAGCGGAGCAGACAGGCCTATTACGCTACATGGTGTTGGCTGCTGTGTTTCTTCTGCAGCCGTTCAGCAGCAGAGACTCGCCACCTCTGACAAACAAGCAAGGCGAGCATTTCATTCTGCTGATTACAACCACTTTCAAAGCTTTTGAAGTAAAAAACAAGATTAGAATTCTTTTCTTTTTTTTATTTTATTTTAAATAGACCCATTGTGTCTATAAAACTTTTATGTCATCACTAGCGGTGCGCCAGATTGACAGATTTGCATTTTCCTTATGGCCGCTTCTAAAAAACTATTTTTACAAATTAATTGGGAGAGCTGTTAAAAGAACAGAAAGGGTGGAGTTAACCCTGTTGCTATGGATACTGTCATATATTGTATGATTGGGTGAAAGCCGATTCATCACAGATTGAACCACAAACTGCTCTAAACAGTATTTATAAAGTCACACAAGCAATGAAAACATTGCATAACATCATAAATATGCTAATTCCAATGTTTTCATTGCTTGTGTGACTTTATAAATACTGTCTAGAGCTTTCACCCAATCATACAATATATGACAGTATCCATAGCAACAGGGTCAACTCCACCCTTTCTGTTCTTTTATTAGCATATTTATGATCGCCCCAGAGGTTTGGACATGTGGCACATTTCTCTGTGCATGATCCAGCATGAAGGTGTCTCAGTGATGAGGACCTCAGCGGTTATAGAAGGACACAGGGGTGCCCACGTTTCACCTGACTGGAGGAGATAGATGGTTACTTTCCGGACCAGTTGTCTGCCTGGGTGGTTGTCATCCAGGATGCAAGGCAGTTCCGTATGGTGTTGGATGCATCAATGCGCAGCATCTGCGGTGCTCCCAGATCTGACTTGAACCAGATGTCTGGATTCGTTTGGGAAACTTTCTTTTCTGTCACGTTATCGTTTCTTTGGATGGCGATTAAACTAAGAGGGCATAAGAAAGATTGTGACACGATGCCAGGGGTTTCCCTAAAAACCTTTAGTATGAGGGCGATCCTGGTGGCGAGGGAGCAGAGCGACCCCTTTGTTCCGCTTTGTGCCACGGGACAACAAAAACAACTGCCAAAAGATATCCTGTCCATGCTCCCACGCCAGCCGGTGAAAGATCAGATAAGCGCGAGAATCTAATCAGCTAAATCAACTGACCTTGTAAAAACCTATATCAAATCTCGCGAAGACATGGCGTAAGAAAGATGGCGTCGCGGTCGGAAGAACGTCAAAGAAGCTGCATCAAATCAGAGCTTTTGACAGTCTATTCGCCTCGATTAGGATATTTTTGGAGTAATTACATCGTTTCTAACAAACAGGCACATTGTCTTATGGTATCGCTGCGATATTTTCATGGGTAAAAGATCATTTGAAATAGACTGCATGCATGGCGCTTCAGCCTAAAATGGCATTTTGGTAAGAGGGTGCATGAGAAAAGTAAGGGGGCGCTGCGCCCCTATTCCCCGGTTTAGAAAAACCCCTGCGGTGCAGTCTCCAAGAAAGAGGCTAGAGGCTGTATAAAAACACACTGAACAGAAAGAATGTATTACCAATCTATCCAACAAGAACATGGACAATGATGAGCTCACACTGTGCGATTTGCAAATATTTAGGGGTCACTATTTGACACCATTCGTTTCATCTGAGCTGCAAGTCGGATGCGAGGCTTCAGTTTCACTCACTCCTCTGCAGACAATCTGGAAACAACACTGAAATTCCATCAAATCTCTCAAGAAGGTTTTCTTCTCGGCACGCAAGCTTCATTCACAGCTTTGTTTAAAACTTTTATACTTCAGTATTTCCAAACTGCACTATGCCCACACATCCCACATACCTCGCTCTGCCACCAAGTGGTTCGAAAATGTAAGTACAACTTGGCCCCTGGTAAAGGGAAGCTATTCTTGGCTTTTTTGTGCAGTGAAAACATGATTGTTGGAGAAACATATGTTTTTTCATGACACATAACCTCCGCTGAACACGAGGAATATGATTTATTAAACAGCAGCCTACCTTTTTGGCAGGGAAAGGTCCTTCCTTTTCAGCGCCACCACTCATCCAGGTTTACGTGCACATGTTCCTGCTCAGATTTGATTGGAGGACCCTGCAGACATGCGTTGAAATCTGTCATTGGCCCATCCGGCTGTAAGTCAAAGTCTGCCAGATTCACCTAGAACAAAAGAGGAAACATTAAGCCGTGATTTCAGGGACAGGCTGAGAGGAGACAGGAGGAAAATTTGAAAAAATGGGAGCAGGATGAACGAACAGATGCAGCGAGAACAATGCAGAGCAGCAAAACGGCAAGAAAAGGTAAACTGATCAGTTGTTGAATCAGCAGAAACCATCCATCACTGAGAACAGAGCCGAGAGAGAGAAGAAGGACAAAATTATAGAAGGAACAGAAAGAGTATCACAGATGGAGGAAAAACAAGAGATTGTGCATAAAATCAATAATTTTCTATACGGCACCATTACTCACGGTGCCTTATCAACAACAACGCTCAGAGTTCAGAAATAAAGCAGTTCTTCAGTACAAGCACTGGGAAGTCCAGCAAGAAAACTAACCTCGGCTTCACAATCAGTCAGTCTGGCAGACATGTAATACCAGCAATCTACCAAAACACACCCATCCGTCTCCTGCAGCTGACCCTGCTCAGAGTGCTGAGGAGCTGGATCCAGTCCGGGTCACCAGTCCACCACAAATAACATCCAGGACCATCAACAGTGACACCTGCGGTCCATTTAGAGACACAAAATAACCTCATCTGCGCCTCACTAGGAAGAAGCCTGGAGAGAATCCACACATATAAAGGCTCAAGGTCAGGCTGCAAGCCAGAACACAGTACTAACCTCTGCACCAGCACACCTCTGTTTATTCATTCATGTTCTGCCACTTATCTGGGTCCGGGTCATGGTGGCAGCAGACGAAGCAGCTCAGCCCACTCTTCCCTATTCTTGGCCAGGCCCTCTAACTCCTCCTGGGGAATC
>OMMV01203442.1:0-19709 GCA_900302635.1 Chatrabus melanurus
CGCCGATCGGAAATGACAAGAGTGTAAATAATCCACTGAGCCAAGTCGAGACTGTTTTGGGAGAGACTAATTAGATGAGTGGCGACCGTTTGCTTCACTGAAACTTGCTGTCAATGATCTAAGAGTATGAATCGGCTACAAAAATGATTTTACACTGTAAACAAACAGAACCATGGTTCAACTTGATCTGGACTAAGACCACCTCTTTTGGTCAGATCATAAATTGGCTGTTTCATTCGGACCGTGGTCTGCGGCAGCTGTCACACCTCGTGGACCAAACTGAAAAATCCAAACCAAAGACAGTAGGTGTGAAGGCACCCTAAGGGTTAGACTTCAAAAGCAAAACAAGCCCATGGGGTTGGCTGAGTGTTGAGGTCTCACTGAGCAAGACACGAAATCCCAAAACCTCTCAACCTTGGGGCACATTGCCACCACGCATCGACACCAAGTTCTTAAGGGCTGCAGTGTCACTTTGAGCCATTTTCCAGATGCAGTATTTTGAGGCATACAATACATCTTCCTTTTCTTAGAGTATCACAATGAACAAAGGGTACTTTTATGCTGTAGTCCTATTCCTGTCAAACACTGTGACCTTCCGTCTGTCGTACTGTACTCCATCATTGGACTAATATTCAGGGCAAGGGCGCTTTTATTCCAGGACTGTTTACTGGTTCATGACTTCACAGTACAATAGAGTTGATTATCAGGCGATGATTGACAGCGGGTACAACAGACAGTCATTTATCACACGGTCTCAGCTTCTCAGGAAGAAGGCGAGTCCGTGAAAACCAGTCCTTTAATCCCCTCCTGTCCAATCTGTCATGTCAGATTTGCTGAATGTAAAAGTTCTCCAGAGACTGCAGGTTTCTGAGGAGATTGTCGAAGAGTTTGATATCCTTTGAGGCTAATTCAACACGGTTTTCTGACACGCAGAATCATTTGGTTGTCAGGGTTGTATGAGGACTGATTTGCAGCAGCTGCAGGATGTTTGCGTGACCCTTTGTGTCAGTGACGGCATTCTGATTTCCACATAGATTCATTCAAATGAATTCATAACTTGGTATTCATCAACAGAAACGCAACTTCTTATAATCTATGTATAAGCACTGCATCTGTCGGTGACCTTCTTGCCTCACAGCAAGAAGGTCTGGGGTTTGATTCCCACCCATGCCTAGTTCCTTTATGTGTGGAGTTTGCATGTTCTCCCCGTGTCTGCATGGGTTTCCTCCAGGCTCTCCAGTTTCCCCCCACCATCAAAAAAACATGCACATTTGAGTCTGCTACTTTCTCTACATCTGGAGTTGGTCCCCAGACGCTGGACTGTGGCTGCCCACTGCTCCTAATGGTTGGATTGCATCTAACTGTAATTAGGATGGGTTAAATGCACAGGACAAATTTTGTTGTATATATGTATGTACAATGACAATAAAGACCCTTCTTAAAACACGCCACCCGGATTGCCCGGATTCGCGCCATTCACAGCAGTAGTTGGCATCAAAACATAATCTTAATGGACAGAAACCTGCCTTTTGTGGTGTTTTACTTCATTTTCAGAAGACTTGGGAGGACAGAAGACTTTCATTGCGCGCATGAAGTCTTGCTTCATTTCCTGTGTCAAAATGAGGCCCGCACACACATCCCACAAAACGTGCCATTGTAAAATGCAAGACAATCGTTCGTCAAGTTTGGGTGTCCAAATGTCTTTGTAAACGTGGAATCCTCGAACAAATGTACCACTTGCTATTTCCTCAGCCATTGCCGAGTCGATGACCTCATCTCCCAGGTTTCATTAAGCCTAATGAAACCTGTCAAAATGAGGCCCACACGCCCATCCCAGAAAATATGTGCTTTAAAGAATGATTTCTAAATACCCTATGTTCAATAAAAACAATTTATTTAGCGCACAGTGCACTATAACAGAGAAATACAGTATATTATTACACTACAACTAAATGTATTAATCCGCACCGGACAATAGACCAGGATGGTGGATATAGAATCGCGCTCTGTCTGTGCTTGTGTACGTCCATCCATCATGTTTTTCTTTCAACACCATAACTTAGGAACGCCTCGTCCAATTTATTCCAAAATGTATATGCATAATCATATACTACTCTATGAACATTTGGACCATCTATCAGTCAGGACTTTTACAGTAGAGCCACTTCAAACACTCTGCACTCTGTATGTTGTATCATTGTTGAACAATGTCTATAACCTCTATCCTAATGATTCCAAAATGTATATGCATAATCATGCACTAGCTTTGCCCATCCTATGAACTTTTGAGCCATATAGTGCCACACTCCGCCTGTGTGTGTGTGTCCTTCCGTCCTTTTTTTTTGATTGATTTGTGAGTTACACATGAATGCTTCAGCTACTCCCAGCGGTGGATGCTTAGCCACGACTTGCCTTGTTATATTTTACAGGAAATTAGCTTGCTACTTTTAAAATGAAACTTCAAAATAATAAAAACACTACTCTTAAATGTGCTTAACAGTGATTTGTGTTCATTTGCAGAGAGCTTGTCAATTCCCATAATTGCCCAAAACAAAGAGCATGCAGGCTAAATGTGGTAGCCCTGCTCTATAGGGGCCAATTTATATATATATATATATATAGTCCTCCTAAATTAATGAAGTGTTTTGTGAATTCTACTTGCAGTAAGTTCAGTGCATTAGCATTTCACTGGAAAAACATCCATCTGTCGTAATGAAACAAATGGTTTGTCCAGGAGAAAACTAAAGGCTCCAGCCGATGACTTTACCACAGTAATGCATTTAATTTTGTGAACATGTGCTTATCGAGTACTACTTTCCACAACAGAGCTGCACGCGATGGGCCACTTTCATTGGCTTGTGCTGCCGTCATGACTTGACTTTTAGCAGGCTTACCCACTTCGGGGCTCCCCATATAGAAAACCTCAAATCAGCTCCATGTGGACGGCGCTATTTTAATCGAGGAAGCCCGCCTCTCCTTCTAGTCTTAAACCAGATCAAGGCTTTTGTTGCCACTGCTATTCAAAGGAGCGACCAGCTCTGGTAATTACGGTGGTTTATGGTGTGGTGTTGGCTTGCATGCTGAAGCTCAGAATAACCCACAGGCCAGTCAACCGGACTGCCAATAGACGACTTTAACAGCCTGATCATGAAAACCTCAAAGCAACAACAAAGCTTGTCTGAAATTGCTTACAGAAATTGGCAGAATGGCACTAAATGTGGTTTGTGTGTGTGTGTACGTCAGTTTCTAGTTGTGTCGCTTTAATTTGTGTATGCATGATTGCGTGAGTCATTGCCACACTGGTGAGCTCAATGTTTGTGTCATTAGCATTTATTCAAGCCATAGAAGAGAGGATAATGGAGGGGGAGGGGAGGAAGGAACAGATAAGAAATTCGCTGTGATCCAGTCAGTACTCAGGTCCCAGTGAAATAAAGAGAATCAGACAGGAGGAGGAGAAGAGGAGAAAATAAGAGCGAGTGGGAGGCGGAGTTCAGCTACTGTACGCCTTCAATCAAAGATCACCATCAATTAAGTCCAGCTTTTTTTAGTCCAGTGTTGATACGCAACCTCTTATCCAGTGATTATGATGAGTTTGTGAGTCTGCAGAATGATCGAACCTCATTACAGCCAACGAGGTGTTTGCTGGGTTCTAAGTAAGATCATTCACACACAAATTAAATGATTTTCACCAAACTTATTGATGTTTGGCTCTGACTTGGAAGAGACGGACATTTTGGAGAAGATCCCAAAAAAAAGTTTGGAAAATCTGTTGAATAGTTCACCGCTGGGATAGGCTCCAGCACCGCCCATGACCTTTAGTTGGAGTAAGCGGGTATAGAAGATGAATGAATGTTGAATAGTTCTCTCTTCTATGGGGTATTTGTAGCTCTATTTGTTACCACACAGTCATTGAATTAAGATCACCCACATATGAAGAAAAAAATCTGCTGTCAATTGGATACAAGCTTTTATCCAAATCCATTCATATATATGCATTTTTCCCCCAATAAAGATCCATGTAGTATTTTCCAAGAAACTAACTCGTGACTTTTGCCAAAATTAATTATTTAAGGGTAATTTCAAGGTCAACCTTCATTGACATACCAAGTTTGGCAGACTTCAGCAAAAGGACTTGGGAGGAGTAGGACAACAAACAGGCAGGAAGACATGACCTTGGCCCCAATGATTGACCTTTGGTAAATTTGACCTTGCTGGAAATTCCGGAAATCAACTCCATATGTGTGCCAAGTTTTGTGCACATATAACTTTTTTGACCTTTGACCCAAATGAGCTTGATCTTTGCCAAAACAAACCCTTTAAGAGCAATTCCAGGTTCGACCTTCATCTACATTCCAAGTTTGGTGGGAATCAGGCCAATGACCTGGGAGGAGTAGGGTAGCAAACAGACAGAATTATAGTATGATTACATTGAGGTCTGCATAAAGGGCGGAGCCAGTATAGGATATGTTAGGACCATAGAACCATTTTCACAAAACCGGCCTAGAAACCTAGGATTCTTCTATGTACCCATAGGCTAGCCACAAAAATAAATAAATAAAATTAAGGGAAATCTGAAGAGGTCATATCACTGTCTAATAGAAAGCCTCCTGAATCGTAATAAATAAAATTTAAAAAATAATAATAAAATTAAATTCTTCTATCTGGAGAAAGGTGGAGCCAAACTAAGTTGGTTTGTTTGGTGACTAGACAATATTCTGAAGGTCCATTGGTCCAAAAATTGTTAAAAATGGTTATATGCAGTTCAAACTAGAATGTTAGGAACTAAACTTTTTGGTTCATTCTATGGGCCTGAGGTGCCAAAATCTATTGAATTGAGTAACAATTAGGGTCAAATTATGGGTATTTTTTGCCTATTAGGGTGGGTCCCTTAAAAGTAACTACGGTAACTAACCCTAATTTTCGGACCAATGGCCCTTTGGAATAATGACCCGTCCCCGGTTTGTTTGAGCTGCTAGTATGTGCTGTAGTGGCCTTTTGGTTTAGATCTGCTGTTTTCCTGATGTCGCTTGTTGTTGTTGTTGTTTGCTGGTTTATGACCGAGAATTTGTGCCAAATCAGTACTACAGACTGTTTGACTGTTTCACAGTTTTCTTACATGGGACAGTTCATAAATAAGAAAACATTGAATAATTTAAACAAGTAACTACTTTGATGATATGCACGATTTCACAAATGAGGTGTACACTTTTTGAGGTGTGTAAAGTCGATCACATTTGTGGCTACTGTTTTTCAAAATGACCAGACTGTGTTGGGGTTTAGTCCAAACTCCTGTCAGATCTGCACATGTGTGTTTTAACACATGTAGATACAAATGGACAGACGCCAACAGTCCTCAGCACACACTATAGGCTAGGCATTGTCTTCACGGGATTACTATGGCAACACATGGTGACGATTTCACGGCTTTTGTTTCTGGCTCATGATCTATGTGTAAGGACGACCCACAAATACACGCTGATACTGTACGTCCCTGCAGACTTTTTTACTTGGCAGTTCACCAGTTTAACACAAGCTTTACAGTTAAACTATCATAGTTTGTACCACAAACACACTGATAATATACAGAGTAAACGTGACTATAAGCCAAGGTGTATAAGCCAAAGAGCGGTCGTCCGGTTCGCCAAAAACTCCAGTCACAGTTGCCAAACGGTCCTCTGCCGGTGAGATAGGACCTTAAGGTGGCGGTAATGCACCATTAAGCTGGATGCCTACCACTGAAGAAGAAGAAGAAGGAGCAGCAGCGCTTTTTTTAATTTTTTTTTTATTTTTTTTTAAAGTAAGTTGGAAACTAACTTTAAACTGCTTTAATGAACATGACTTCCTCTTTTTGATTCGATTTCTGCAACAATTGGTGTTGTAAAGGTTTCGCAACGTGTTTGAACACTGTTTTGATGTCGGCATAGCTAGTTTGACCTGGTTTAGAACGTGTCTGCAGCATTTTAAAAACATGTTCCAGCCGGTCCATCTTTGTTTAAAAATCAGTCAAGATTCATGTATCCCAAATTAAGCTGAAAAAGGAAAATCCTCACATTGGAGGCAAGATCAAGTCAACTAACCTGTCTCACGACGTTCTAAACCCAGCTCACGTTCCCTATTAGTGGGTGAACAATCCAACGCTTGGCGAGTTCTGCTTCACAATGACAGGAAGAGCCGACATTGAAGGATCAAAAATACTTAATAGACGCACTTAAATGAATATAAAAGTTATTTTTGCATTATGAGGTCATAATTACAATTAAACTGACTCATTTCAAAGAAGTGCAGCGTGACACTGAATGACTCTTCAAATCCCATCTGGACTCGAGCGCAAATGCAATTCTGTTGTATCAACATGCTTCCTTCTCAAAATTCCAAACTTTGTTCCTGGATCCAAAATGGAATATTGATTCTGAAAAACATACATCTGGGTGCAATAACTGCAAACCAACTGTGACAACTGACCGATTTGAGGCACCCGCCGTGTGAGGAGCTTTTCAGTCCTTCTGTGGTCTTTGGTTCGGTGCCATGACACATTACCCGCCCACGGAGACGGAACTTCAAAGAACGCTTTGGGCCTTCTTCCACTTAGTGGAGCTGCTAAAATTTAAAACGCCTGTTAAATGGAGCTCCTGTTACTAAGGGATCTCCAAAAAAAAAAAAAAAGACTGTCAGTTTATAAATCTTGACTCGACTGACTGACGTTGTTACACCGACGCAGCAGAAGTCGTACATTTGGGGGAATTGTTTTCAGTCCTGTGTCCATCAACAACATAACTCAAGAGTTTTGATCCCATTTGGAACAAACTTGGTGGAATAGTTGAGGGTCGGCAAAGGCGAAAGTGATTTGATTTGGAGAAAAATCTGTTCAAAGTCGAGCTCACAATTTTGCACTAACGCGTATACAGTATGTAGGAGAGATATAGAATGGCTGTTTTGAGCAGTTGCTTGAAGATACACCAATGGTTATGATGAAACACGAATACAAAGTCATATCACCTTTCTATTAGTCACATGACCTTTGATCTTGGGTAATCTTGAAAGGTCAAACTCTTTTAGAATTGGTTACAGGTACACCTATGATTACTCCTAAACCCTAATACTATTAGTTACCCCATGGTTGTTCTCACAAAATACGGGCAAATATCTATGGGCTGGTGTCATATTCCAT
This sequence comes from Chatrabus melanurus, assembly GCA_900302635.1. Lineage (NCBI taxonomy): Eukaryota > Metazoa > Chordata > Actinopteri > Batrachoidiformes > Batrachoididae > Chatrabus > Chatrabus melanurus. The sequence continues at coordinate 7,169 of OMMV01203442.1, forward strand.
GAAGCCTTCATGGAATATGACAAGCATGGGGTCACGAATTTATCCTTTAGTGAACATGAGCTCCAAACCTGAAATACGAGATGTATTCCCTGCGTATTTAGGTTATGAATATTTAGTAGTTTTACGCGGGTAATACGAAATTTTATTTCATTCCTGTTTGACCACTGAGATTACTTAATTCATGTTCACTAAAGGATCAAAGGTCATATCACCTTTCTGTTGGTCACATGACCTTTGACCTTGGGTAACACTGAAAGGTCACTCATTGGTTACAGATACATGCATGGTCACTATGAGACAGCAATAGGAAGTCATACATCACCTTTCTACTGGTCACATGACCTGTGACCTTCGGTAATCTTGAAAGGTCAAACTCATTTAGAATTTATTATTTCGAGGAATTGGTTAAAGATACACCTATGTTTACTTTGAAACACGAATGAAGTCATATATCACCTTTCTGTTGGTCACATGACCTTTGACCTTGGGTGACATTGAAAGGTCACTCATTTAAAATTGCTATTTTGAGGAATTGGTTACAATGAAGTCATATCACTTTTCTGTTGGTCACATGACCTTTGACCCTGGGTGACCTTGAAAGGTCACACTCAAGATCAAGACTATTTAACTCTAACAGTTTGTAGCCGGTATGGATTAACCATGGTGGAAGGGTTGTGGCGTTATTCAAGGATAAAGCGGCTGAATTTTGTGCAGAATTGATCATTGCCGCACAGAATCATGTTATGGTATCACTGAATCACAAAGAATTATTTTGCATAAATCTGTCAAACATGTAAGGCGCGACTGTTGCACTCCGAGTGCCTTTCTAGTTAAACTTATCTTTCTCCTTGTCTGTAGTTGTGTTATCCAGCATTCCTCCCACACAGTATTTACCACGACACACACTTATTTATCCAGCCTCCCGTATGGGGAGGATTTGTAGCCTGACACACAAAAATGCAGTTTGAAAGAAAGAAAAAACAACTCGTTTGCACACACAATACTGTACATGTCTGCCGATCACACGCTCCACAATGCTTCTCCTGCATTTTCTCCACTGTAATTATACTCCCACAGAGCTGCTGGATTTGCCACAGGAAGCATCAGCTACAGGGCTTGACAGCTTTTACATACACAAATTAAGTTACCAAACACTGCAATCACTTTTAATAATCGTTATTTAAAACTTCAATTAAAATAAAAAAAAGTTTTAGTTATTGATGTTGACGCAGACAGCAGGGGTCTCCTGATTTGCCTTCAGGGCTGCAACAGTAAGGATTTAACTGCATCTCAGTCGTGTCACACTGTGTTGAAAGGAAATGAGGGATTTGGTGTTTCAGGCAGAAGTTAAAGGGTGTTTGGATGCTTAAAAAAACGACTCGACACGCAACCTGCATGTGAACCTCTTTAAGAAAAGACGTGAGCGCTGAGGAGACAGTCTTCATGTTTTGGAGTCGTCGTACTCCCGCTACCTGTCTGTGTCGTTGTCCCAGTCCACCCAGCCGTAAACGGGTACCAGCCTTGAATGGGGGAGTAACCTGCGATGGGCTGACTGACATGCTTCATGCTGTATCCAGGGATAAGCACCGGAACCAATGGACCTCAGGGGCTGTATAGGACTTACTTGTAGGTTATTTACACTTTTTTTTAGAAATGGCATAAATCATTCACTGACAACACCAGTTCATTTGGGTTCTCTCTCTCAATCCGGTCTGCCTGTTCACTGTTACTCCATGATGGAACCATATGTATTTCAGTTCTTTGAGCTCACTTTCTGTCATTCTTTTCAGCGTGACTTTGCGGTCTTTGGTCATACTGTTCATTCGTTATTGGACTTCTGTTCTTTGTGGAATCTAATTGCAGCACTTGAGTAGTTGAGTGAGAAATCGGAGTCTCTGGGTTTGCGATTGCCCTGGATCAAGACTAAGCTCCGGGCTTTCAATGACTTCCTGGACTTGGTCATTAGCAGTGTATTGATCCTACCAGATGGCTGTCAAGATTACTAGATATTTCAACCACTGGACCGCATGAGCTCCTGGACACTGATTTCTCCTGTCTGTGCATGTTTGACAATTCTTTGTTGTGCTTTGTCTTATTGAGTTGTTGTCATTGGTAGTATGGCCATAGCGGATGGTCACCTCTCTGAATCTGATCTGCTTGAGGTTTCTTCCTATACTCCTGAACATCCAGGGAGTTTTTCCTCACCACTGTTGCCAATGTGCTTGCTCAGGGGGTGGGTAAGGTTAGACCATACCCTTGTGAAGCGCCTTTGGGCGACTATGTCGTGATTTGGTAAAATATAAATAAATTGAATTGAATATTGTATGTATGAAAGTGTCGAATTTGAGATGTTGACCTATCTCGGCAGTGACATTCATGTCTCTAGATCCTCACATTGAGAGACATATGGAAAGAGTTTATGGAGTCCTGAGGTCTCTGGACAGAGAGATGTTTGTTTCGGCGATTCCGTTATCTTTGCAATAATACGAAGGTCTAAGTCTTTAGGGTCCTGGTGCTTCCTGTCTTAATGTATGGTTGTGAGACTTGGATGCTAACCACTGACCTAAGGTGATGCCAAAATGTCATTCTAGTTAGACCCAAGGATCCGCCAAAGAGTACCAGTGTCAAACAAAGGGTTACTTAGGGGGACTAAGATGAGGAGTATTACTTGCATAGTGAGGGGCCGACAACGTTTTGGCCATATGGCACATTTCTCACAGCATTATCCAGCACATGGGGCCTCAGTGTTGAGGACCTTGGCTGCGGGACACCCATGTTTCACCTGACTGTGGCAGGTAGATGGCTTCTTTTGAGAGGTAGGGATGGATGACTTGTCTGGATGGGTGTTTGTCATCCAGGACCCAGGGAGGTTCAATAGTTTGGTGGATGCGGCAACGCGTGGCCCCAGCACATGCTCCCAGACCTGACCTGACTTCTGTGATGCCTCAGAGGAATAAAGCTGTTGACACATTTATGATTTAGCAACCTCGGCGGGCAAAGCAGCAGTGAATAATCATGTCAGCCTGTTTTCACTCCTTCCACTCCTCGGCTCACTCATTTACAGCTGTCTCTGTTAGGCCACACGCACGGGATGTTGCAACTTTGACAACTAAACATCTAGCTAATAGCTACTGTATCTGTCATGCTGCTTCTCACAACATTGATTCCATGTTATTTGCATGGAATCCAAAAGACATAGATTTCAATGACATTTGGTGATGATGTACGTCTTGGATCAAGTGGTGATTAAATTTTGAACAGATGTGGATCCATAATCATTTATAATTGATATATTTATTATGGCTCACAATGATTTCCTTATTTGTACTTTGTTGAAACAGCGCCCTCAGCTGAGAGGTAAACAGGTAGTACATTGGATAACCATAGCAATTGTGTATTTTATGATACAAGCATGACATTTCTACCACCGCTAGTTTCAGATATGGAGGAAAGTTGGATTTGACCTTTGATGACCATGAGAGGCCAATGAAGGATTACACAGGGGTCAAAATTTAAAAAATCCTGCAATCATATTGAAACGTATACCATATGATTTGCCTGATCATAAAGATTCTAAAAAGGTATTTTAGTTTGTACTATCTGACTGAATGTTATGGGGTAAAAACAGCAAAAACGGTGGCGAAGGTCAATCCAGTTTGTACAGGGGTCAAAAATTAAAGTTGCTCCAATTTTGGTTAAAAAGTGATGTAAATTACTCGTTGAGCAAATAGTTTGCACCATCTGTTATGCTTAGTAATCACGTTATGAGTAACATATGTCATAGTGTTCAATAGACGTTGACCTTGATTGACCATTACTTTGGAGACCACGCATTCAACACGGTCAAAACTATTCCATTTATTAATCCTATTAGCTCAACCAACACTTTGCATCACTTTTTAACAAATTTGGAGCAACTTTAACTTTTGACCACTGTACAAACTGAAATTGACCTTTGTCGGCACTTTTGCTATTTTTACCCCCTAACTCCATAACATTCAGTCATAGATCATCCAAACTCTACCTTTTTAGAATCTTTATGATCAGGCAAATAATATGGTATATGTTTCAATATGATTGCAGGATTTTTGACCCCTGTGTAATCCTTCCTTGACCTCTCAGGGTCCTCACAGGTCAAATCCAACTTGCCTCCACATCTGAAAATAAACCTTATGGTATGTACTAACTGTGGTAGAAATTTAGTGCTTGTGTCATAAAATGAAAGCTTCCCCCTTTATTTTGGACTTATCTTCTACGCTAAGAGGACTGTTGGACCTTGGTGAAGGTCTAGTTTAAGATTGCCTTTCTGAAAACTTCCTGTTAAAGACGCCTATAAACTAGCAGGTGACAATTATAGTGCGCCCATAGATGCCGCTTCCCCAGTGATATTTGCATCTTTGAACAAAACACTGAAGGAGCTGTACTCTGAATCAGATACATGTTTGACTGTCAGTCAAAGCAAGTGAATGTGCGACCAACATACCTGGAAAATGGGATTGACTTCATTTTTTCCCTCTTACTAGTTTGCATTTCTTTTCGCGTCTCAGCATGCCTTTCTGTTTCTTTCTCCCTGTACTCTCTTTGTGTTCTTTCCTGTTTGATATTGCACTCCCTCGCCTCTCTGTACCGCTCCTCCTCGCTCTGCCCACCTCCAGGAACAAACGGGAGTGTTGTCTCGGCTCCGCGTACGACCAGCTGTTCGCAAAGCTGGGATTAAACCTTCACGTAGTCGGATTTTATTCCTCCTTGTTGCACTCGCACGAACGTATGCAAATGAGTCCAGATGTTCTTCCGCAGCGTCTCTGAAATGACGCTCACACCTTGAAGTGGATGAATGGAAACCGCGCGTCCAAATAAGCGCATCTATCAGAAAGCACTGTGTCCTTTTTAGAAGTCAGACTTTGTCCCATTATGTGCACTTTGTGTCTGCAGCAGAGGAAAATACTTCACTGAAGTGAAATGATTGAGTGCTTCAGCAGGGCAGCGTATGTGCCATCTGCTTGCAACAGAACAGACTGGAATGAAAATGATGACTTTTATTGGATCTTTTTCTCTGTTGTCGTTCCTGTTCACCGCACACATTCTGTGAGAAAATTAGCAAATTAACAAAATCTCTATTCTTAATTCAAAGTTCACCCTTTACCCTTGTTTCCCTGTGAAATATTTCATGGTACTGTGAACAACAAAATTTGGCAAAGTTCAGTCCCAGTTTAAATTAGGATAGTGAAGGCTATAATGACAAAAATCAGAAGATGTATACAAGGTGGTTGGTACATGTCTCTGGGTCTTGGACCTTTGAGGTGGCCTGGCAAGACCTCATGGAGTCATGAGGTCACTGGACAAAGGTGTTTGGCAATGCTGATATCTTTGCAGAAGAACAAAATTCCAAGTCTTTAGGGTCCTTGGAGACTTGGACTCTATCCAGTGACCTAAGAGGACAACTAGATGCCTTTGGTACTAGGTCTCTTCAGAGGATCCTAGGGAACCGCTGGAATGATTTTGTGTCAAACGAATGGTTACTTAGGGAGTCTCAGATGAGGAGTATCACTTTGTGAAGGAACATCAGCTACAACATTCTGGGCCCTTGGTGCGTTTCTCTATGCATGATCCAGCGAGTAGGTGCCTCAAGGTCTAAAACCCAGGAGGCTGGAGAAGATAAAGGGGACGTCCATGGTTCACCTGGCTGTGGCAGATAGTTGGTTACTCTCAGAGGTGGGGATGGATTGGTTGTATGTCTGGGTGGTTCAATTCAATTTATTTATACAGCACCAAATCACAACATAAGTCGCCCTAGGGCGCTTCACAAGGGTAAGGTTTGGCCTTACCCACCCCTTGAGCAAATATATTGACAACAGTGGTAAGGAAAAACTCCCTCAGGCATTTTTTTGATTATAGGAAGAAACCTCAATCAGACCAAACTCAGAGGGGTGACCATCTGCTTTGGCCATACTACCAATGACAAAATAACAAATAAAACAAAGCACAACAAAGAATTGTCAAAAATGCAAAGACAGAGATGATGCAGCTAAGCAACCAAGTACTTCTAGGGTCCAGTGGTCACATTAACCAATTGTCCAAAAAATTGTGGTAAAGATCATGGACCCGTGTAGTAGTGGAACGCAATTGGGATCATCATAGTCAGTTGACAGTTCTGTTCCCCAGAAACACCCCCCAAAGGTCCATATAATCCCCCAGCGTCCTCCATATGTCCATAGCAGCACTGGTTAGCATCCAAGTCTCTCAACCATACATTACATCAGGAAGCACCAGGGCCCTAAAGACTTGGCATCGCCAAACACCTCTATCCAGGGACCTCATGACTCCATGAGCTCTTCCCAGGTTTCTCCCAGTCTCAAAGGCCGAGGACACGGGGACATGTCACTACAAGTTCAACACTTCTGATGGCCAAGTCCACGAAGTCATTAAAAGCTTGGATCTCAGTGTTGATCCAGGACAATCGCAAACCCAAGACACACTGATTCCTCACTCATCTTGTCAAGTGCTGCAATCAGGATATCCATTGATTCTGCAAAGATCACAGCGTCATCCAAATTGGTCAGTGATTTCCCCGTCATTGTAGTCTCGAGTCAGTTGAAGGCTGATGCAGCGTTTGACAAAGTGGACCGAAAACACGAGACTTTCTGGAAAAATTTGCTTATTTTTCCTGGTGGGCAGTTTTACTCTAACTTCATTCACTGCAAAATTCTTCATTGCTACACTAATAGCATTTAGGTCTACATGCCCATTAACCCTAAGTGACAAATCCTGCCCATCTTAATTCAAGCACTGGATGTCTCTTAGCATTTTCTAATGAATACCAATAAAGCTGTGTTGTTCATTAGTGTTGATACCTTTCAAGTCTAATGAAGTAATTTGGAGCAGGTTTTACACTATTTCATATCAAGTTGTTAAAAGTCCCTCAGTAATGCTTTGAAATTACAGTGATACTAAAATATATATATATGTCAGTCAGTAAAACTAATTAACACAAATCTGAATGAGCCTTACTTGGAATGTATAGAATGATGAAAAAGCTGCAAATGTAATCCAGACAGAAATAGAGCAGAGGTCATGATCAGTGTGAACGGTGAGACAAAAATGCCTCCGAGTAGACAAATCATTTCTATGCATGGGTGAGTAATCCATCTTTAATTTTCTGTTTGATTACATGTGTCTTTCAGGCCGTACGTCAGCCCCAATTGCTCTCTCTGCACGCGTGCTCCTGCTTTGATCTCCTCGGTTTATACAAATCAAACCAAATTTGAGCGTCGTTGCTTGTGATGCAAAAAAGAAAAACTTCTTCAGAGAAATCTTGTTGGCAGACAACAAAATCAGCAGCAGATGAATGTTTGATGTGAGGCATGACAGGTTTAAAGGCATTTTTGACATAAGTAAATTGCATTTTGAGATCTTAAACTACCGTTCATATCCACGTTTGGAACGCTAATCTAGGTCAAATGTTCAGAGATGAAAGTTTAAGAAATCACCAGATTTTTTGGAGTTGGGCCAACCCACCGTTGATGTTGGATGTTGTTAGATCAACATGGCACATTTGACTATTGCTGGAGAATCATAAAGAAAAAGCTAGCTGTCCTGAGGATATACAATCATGCTAACCTCAGAAGACCCTAATTGTTGACGTCCCCTTCGTTAGTGTCGACCGCAATTAACATGATTGCATATGCTAACTGAACTTGCACACCAGGAAGTAGCCTTATCCCATAAATCAAATCACTAAATACAACAATTTCAACACACAACTGAGCAGGTTTATGAATGTGCAAATGAGCAACAACCAGAGAGAGTCAAAATATGCCCATCAACATGAGAATTTCTGCCCCCCCAAGTCATTTAAAAGCAGCATGAGCTTACAGATGGCCAACTGCTATTTGCTTTCTGAAGCCACCGCTGTTCCCCGTTGTCGCAAAGACTTCAGACGATGCTCTGGCCTGCAGGTCACAAACAGTCCACGCTGAAGCTTAACAGCATAACTCTGCTGTTCTTTTTTTTTCTCATCAAACGCTGAGACTTTGTTGGTTCTGTTACTGCCATTGGGGTCGTGGGTGTTGGAACAATTTTAAAAGTTTGAAGGACAAGTTTGACCAAATTGTGCAAAAAGGTAAACTGTGCAAAACAAGACCATTGTTACATCGAAGGAAAAAGCCGATGCATGCAATTAGTCTTCATGCAAAGGAAGCGATTCGGGGCGGCTCGGCACTCCTTTGAACCAATATTAGTTGCCAGTTTTTAAGTTCTTGGTTTTCTGTTTGTAACGTGTACGGGGTGCACCGTACGGCTGTGCAATAGGATTCTTTGGATTGGGCGGGGGGGTCAAGACAGAAATTTTAATTTGAAGTTTACAGATATGTCATGAAAAGTTATTTTGCCCTATTGGTGGCAATATTAATAATTTTGTGTACTGTTTATATTTAAATGTATTTTCCCAGTAATTGTCGTATTTCTGCTAATGCTTGTTGTGCTAACCTTTACAGGTGTGCGCTTTTTCGTGATAAACTTGTTTTATAACGTGCAAACCTCAAACTGTTGGTTGTGCATTTCTGCTGCTTGCACATCTGCCCCCAATAGTGGCGCGCCGGGACTCATCGCAGGGTAATTAGGACCTCGGTGCAAACTTTGACCATTCACACTTCAGCATGAAACAAAGTCCCTTATTGTTTGCACGCTCCTCCTCCTATGCCCTTGGTTACATAAAAACCTTTTTTGAGGCTTTGGAAAAGCATGACCATGTATGCTGTAAAATGCAATGGATGGATAGATAGACACCCTCAGTTCATTTTATTTATACAGCGCCAAATCACAATGTAAGTCGCCCCAAGACGCCACGCATGGGGCAGGTTTAAACCCTACTCACAAGCACATCGACACCAGTGATAAGGGAAAACTCTCTCAGGTGTTTTTTGATTTATAGGAAGAAACCTCAAGCAGACCAGACTCAGTGGGGTGACCATCTGCTTTGGCCGTACTGATGAAATAAAGCAAAACTACAAAATAAAAGCCCAAGGAATTGTCAACCATACAGTGAGAGAAATGTTGCAGGAAAGCGACCGTATACACATGGAATCCAGAGCAGAGCCCCACTAAAATGGGCTACAATTGGTGAGTCAGTGTTTGTATTGAAGTGAGATTAGTCATTAAAATAGGACATTCCCTTTGTCTCGCAAGCAAGTTCTGGATTTCAAATAGCTCCCACGTAGACCTCACCCTTCCCAATCCTGGAAGGATCCCTCAGCCATGCAGACAGGAACCGTTGATCCCCGCAGTTCCAGGCAGGATCTCAGACAGAGATCCAGAACGACCAGTCCACTGTAACACCAGCTTAAACAATTAGCTAACAGACAACATGCTGACATGTTCACCAGCAAAACAGTCCTATACCTTGCTAACATTCCCGAAGTTTAACAAACCCTCCAGTTTGTTAACACTATAACTCAAAAACAATAAAAGCTATCATTTTGTAACTTGCCATATTAAAAGGGCATATAAGGAGGTTAAACTCTTTCAAATCTGGTGAACTTTGAAGCTTCAACATCGCTGATGGCCCGGGAGATGTAACTGGAAGAGGAGCATCGTGGGATTCTTCTGTCAGTCTCCTCTATCTGAGTGTGGATCCCCTCAGTTTGTACAGCGCTGGAATCTCTGTGATTGGCCTGACCTTCATTGGACTATAGTGGAGGTGGAGAGACTGCTGAGGCTCGATGGGGATACTGGGGGACTTGTTGACTTTACTGGGGTTCAAACAATGTTTGTTTGGACTAATGGTTAATATGACCACTGGACCTTATAAGCTCCTGGACACTTAGTTCCATCACTTCTGTCTTTGCATGTTTGACACCTCTTTGTTGTGCTTTGTCTTATTCAATTTTTGTCATTGGCAGTATGGCCAAAGCAGATGGTCACCCCTCTGAGTCTGGTCTGCTTGAGGTTTCTTCCTATTTTCATAAACACCCAGGGAGTTTTTCCTTACCACCATTGCCAATGTGCTTGCTCACGGGGTGGGTAAGGTTATACCTTACCCCTTGTGAAGCGCCTTGGGGCTGTTGTGATTTGCCGCTATATAAATAAATTGAATTGAACTTTGATGCGCCAGAGGAAGCCAAAAAGCAGCTTTGTTTTGCCTATGTAACATCTCATAGACGTGTCTGCCACCTGCTGGATGGTTAGTGGATGCTGGATTGATGATGGATGAGTTGTAGGTGTGGTTGCCAGTGACGGAGACGGAGTGTTCCTACAAAGAAATGTACTAAATCAGAGAAGTAGACTGTTGCTTTCTGATCGTTTCACAGCAGTTATGTTGTAACGTATGTCCACACAACCCAGCGGAAAGGATTTTGTATGAATTTAGCTGTGAGAGGGAAAAAAATTGAGGGAGACGCTCGAGCGAGGTACGCAGCGAACGGGGTTTGAGAGTGAGAGAGAGCTTCTGCAGAAAAATTTGCTAAATCATAGAAATATACCGTTATTTGCTGATTGATTAATGGCAGTTAAATTCTAAAAATCAAAATGGTCACAATTCCACGCAACCCTGCGGAAAGGATTTGTAGCTGAAACAGGCACTTATTCATTCTCTCCCAGCTTAGGTGTGGTTTTGTAGATGCGTTACTTGAAATTAGCTCGTTTGTTTCTTTTATTTCCAAAGCCTAGATCTACGTTTCTGCTGCTTTTACATGCTCTAAAGGCGTCATTAAGGTAATTAGCTTAACGCTACTAAATACAACAGTGAGGCTCGTCTGCCGGACTTCTGGATCGTGAGCGTGCCGCTCTTATACCGGACCTTGGTATGTTATTGTGACTGATTTGCTGTATTAAAGAAGACGCAAATGACAAAAATTGGGAGACAGACACCTTAAAAAAAAAAAAGGGTTAAAGAGGAGAGTTAACGTGATTCCTATTTTACACAATTAATTCACTTTCTGCTCAAGCCAAGTTTACAAGTCTGGGATGTTGGCTACCGTATTAACGGTATGTGACCTTATTTGTGAGCTCTTAAGGAACGGAGGAAATGCTATAATGCTAATGGTTTTACTTTTTGACCCTTTTAGAGTCAGTGAGGTCACAAAGGTTAAACGTCTCCCAGTGATTCATTTCCTCTCAGAAGATGAACAGACTCAGCAGCTGTTTGTTCGGACAAAAACAGGGAGGCATTGTGGGAGCGAGGAGGTCACAGGCAGGGGGGGACACCAGAGATTTGGTCTGAGGAATGTTGTTGTGGTGATTTCACAGTTACACACAAGCCTCAGTGTGTTTGTGCGGGCCGACTGTCTGACCCAAAAAAAGGACGTGATGTCACCGAACCGACGGACGATGACTACATTGTGTCTGAGTGTAATACTCTGCAGAACTAGAGCGAGGGCACGCCGTTAAACACCGGCAGTCCAACTCTTGTTCCTCATTTCGTCTGTTGACCGTGGGTTTTAATTGATGTGGCTGAGGAATATTGAGGCCGTGTTCAATTAAGATGAGTTAGCGCGATGGTACGGAAATTGATGTGTCAGAATCTGACCTTTGGCGGACGAGGACGAAAGCTGATGTCGAGAACAGAAATGATTATTTGAGTCACACTTTGGTCAAGCAATAGACAGACTGTAAAATATTTCGCTACCTGTATAATGTGAAGTTATTTATCAAGAAAGCAAAATCAATCAATCGTGAGGTTTCTACCGGGTATCAGCTTTTTACACCAACTTTAAATGGCTCCAAACCAACTGTAAAAGTAACGATCATTCGTTTTCTGTACCCGCTTAAGCCTCATTTACACCCTACGCAAAATACAGATACGGAGCCTTTCGTCCGTTCCTTGTGGTCGTTTCGTCCGTAATTGTAACGGAGCGATACCACCAGAAATCATGGTGGCAGTATAGAGTCAGTAGTCCAACCAGTCAGGAAAACAATGAAGAAGAGTCTCAATGGGCAAACCCATAGACATTATAATGTCTGTGGGGCAAACCAAAGAGAACTCTCCATTAATGTGGCGACTTGCATTAAGTGGTCTAACATTCCACCGTCACGTACACCTTTTGCGCTGCTGCCTCGAATGATGTAAAGTTAAATCGCCTCCTCTATAGTCGCCATTTTTGTTGATGTCTGCAACTTGGCACTCGGCGCTGTTCTCTCAAGGATGTATTGCATAACGTCCATACCAACGCAAAAGACGCACGGAGGTAACGTTTGGGACGGATGGACAGATTTACTTATGGAAATTGAGTATAAATCCAGCTTTATTCCAATTAAGGGTCACTGGGAGGCTGGAGCCTATCCCAGCGGTCATTGGGTAAGAGGCACGGTTCACCCTGGACAGGCCGCCAGTCCACTGCAGGGCCACATATAGACAGACAAAAACATTCACACTCTCACTCACATCTACGGTCAATTTAGAGTCACCAGTTCACCTAACCTGCATGTCTTTGGAAGTGGGAGGAAGCCTGAGCACCCGGAGGGAACCCACACAAACACGGGGAGAACATGCAAACTGCACACAGAAAGGACCAGGTTGGAAGCGAACCTGGGACCTTCTAGCTGTGAG
>OMMV01203468.1:0-19868 GCA_900302635.1 Chatrabus melanurus
ACAGGGGGTCAAAGACATGAGACATGCAGCAAAGGTCGCCCAGACCGGAATTTGAACCTGAGGACGCTGTAAACTACATTCTGCAGCATGTAATACGTGCCTTATCCCCTCAGGCGCGAGCGTCCCGGGTTTGCAAGCATTTTTGACCTTAAATTTTAGTTTAAAAAAATAGCTGATTTAAAGTTAGTGGAACCAAATTTAGTGGAAGCTAACTGGTCCGCTAATGGTTTTCAAAGTTAGCTGAAACGCTAATCCACTAATTAAAAAGTAAGCTTCGCTGATGAGCTGAACTGTGCCCACCACTGCAGAGAACTATGGTCCTATGCAACCTCTGTCTTAGTCCCGTTAACCTTGAGAAGTCAAATTCATTTGGAAAGCATTGGTGCTGCTTGGATTTCTCACCTGAGACGCTGAATATTTGAGGTGACACCTGATAGTCTGTAGATCCCGTCCACAATCCCGTGCTTCTCAATAAACTCGGCACATTTTTTCAGAACCTGTGGAACTGAAATTAATAAGTGTATTAATCATTTCTGCAAAGTCTGCAACATACAAATGTTTTAAATCTGTTAGAAAGACCAACAGGATTCTTTTCTTTCAGGCCTTATACAATCTGTGCACATGACACAAGAGCAAACGGTGTTTGAAACTTTAAAATCCTACAATCAGCAGAAGAAAAAACGGTTAGAAAAGGGAACATTTCAATGGAAAAGGGTAAATATAAGGTTGGCTTCATGGTCTTGAATGTGTTCCACTGTGTTGCTATTCCTTAGGGTTGCTGATTGTAGGTGGACTTTGTCAGGAAGTTAAAAATGGTTTGTTTGTTTCAGAGGAAGGCCGACACACCCAGTCCTTGTAGCTGGTATTACTTACGACATTTCCTCTAATAGAAAACTCCTTTTGAAATGCTACCACAGGCCTAAACGGCAGTCTTCTCACTGCAGTACATTCATTTCTTGTACAGAACCTTTTCCTGGATCGCACGTCGCAATCGAATCCGATTCATCTGCAGCTTTCTGCTTTCTGTTCACAATTATTATATCCTTGAAAACAAGCATCAACTGAAAATTAATGCGGTATATCCAGAAAAACTCAGGTTGTGTGCCACTGAATCCAGGTACATGTGATGATGCATTTTGGAAAATAAGCAGCTACAGAGATACAGCTGATGAGTTAGCTGTGATCAACTTTACAGTTTTTTCTTGTTTAGTTTCACACAAACGTCAGATCAGCAGTCTTTAGTTTCCTGTAGTGTGAGCTACAACATCTACAGGCAGGCATTTTAACTCTGCTACTGTTTCAGTGTGGAGTTGTACACTCACTGGCCACTTTATTAGGTACACCTTCCTAGTAACTGGTTGAACCCCCCCCCCACCGCGGCTTTAATTCTTCATAGCAAAAATTCACCAAGGTGATGGAAATTTTCCTCAGAAAATTATGGTTCACATTGACATGAACACATCACACGGATTTGCCACATCGTTCCCCTGCCAGCAGACGAGATGGATCGATGCGTTTGTGTTGTTAAAGGCCAAATTCGGACCCTACCATCTGAATGTCTCATCAGAAATCAAGATTCAGGCAACATCAGGGCAGGTAACATTTTTCTTCCATTGTCAAATTATGATGAGCCTGTGTTCACTGTAGCATCAGTTCTTAGTTGACACAAGTGGCCTTCTGCTGCTGTAGCCCTTCAAGCTTTGAGGTGGTGTGCATTCAGAGATGCTCTTCTGCATACCTTGGTTGTAAAAAGTGGTTATTAAGTTATTGGTGCCTTTCTATTAGCTTGAACCAGTCTGGACATTCTTCTCTGATATCTGCCATCAACAAGGCATTTTTACCCAGAGAATCACCGATCACTGGATGATGCTTCTTTTTCAGACCATTCTCTGCAGACCCTAGAGATGGTTGTGTGTGAAAATCGCAGTAGATCAGCAGTTTGTGAAATGCTTAAACATCCAACAACCACATTACATTCAAAGTCACTTAAGTCACCTTTTGTCCCCATTTTGATGGTTGGTTTGAACTTAAGCAGATCGTGTTGACCATGTCTATGTAATGGCAGCCAACAGATGCTGTGCAGTAACTAAACCTCACTTGTCGTCACCAAAGGACATTCTAAGGCAATCCTACAGTAACGGAATTACAATGACAGCAAAATCTGACCATATGTTAGCTTACTAGTAAAATTTGCTCTGATTGTAATTCCATTTCCGTAGAATCGCCCTCTAGCAATAGATGCTAAAGACCTTGGGTTTTAGCCTCCTTGTTAGAGTGTCTGTCTCCGACAACCACAATTGTGAGTTTGGATCCATTGAGGGGAAAGACACAATGCCGGTTACAATTACATGCCTAAAGGTGCTGAGTTTCTCCCACATGATTAGATATTTGTTTTATTGAGCAGTTAAACAGGCATACCTACAGATATGCCCAATTATTGTGTTTTTTTTAAATATTTTTTAAGCTTTTCATACCACATAATAAATTAGGACTATTGATAAGTTCATTTTAAAGGTCTCAGTAATGCAGCACATTAAGTGCTGCCTTGATGCAGGTTTAGACAAGCCAATCATGCAAAAAAAAAAAAAAAATCTGTTGTAATATAATAAACTGATAGGTCAATCACTTTTTGAAGATGCCAGCTTTAGGCAGATCTACCACAATGTAACATTCATTCATTTTCTGAACGCACTTATTCCAGTTAAGGGTCGGGGCTGGAGCCAGGCACAGAGGTCACTGGGCTATCCTACATGTCTTTGGAGGTGGGAGGAAGCCAGAGCACCTGGAGGGAACCCACGCAAACACGGGGAGAACATGTAAACTCCACACAGAAAGGACCATGTCGGAAGCGAACCTGGAACCTTCTAGCTGTGAGGCAACAGTGTCAACTACTAAGCCAACGTGCTGCCCCCAATGTAACATACTCTTTATATTTTAAACAGATCTTTTTTCTAAAGACATTTCGAATAATGGCTGAATGGCATACACCTCTCTGTGAAACAACTCAGTAGCCAATTGTCCAATTACATTAGGTCCTTTAAAAATGGGGGGCCACACACAAAAAGTGCTGTAATTCCTACAACTTTCACCCACTTGGGATGGAATGATCCTCAAATTAAAGCTGACAGTTTGTACTAAGAGATCCTATTCAGGATTTTCTGTCAACTGTAATATGTTGTGGTAGGCAGCTAAAATAATAATATGTTAGCTAACAGTCATCGTCTTTCCAATGAAAAACTATTATTAAGAGCTAATTGTTTATTTCCCTCATGCTTCAGGCTGTTTATTGTGTTGGATTGATTACTTTGGCCATTTTAGAGTTTTGTCTTGTTCCAGTTTTTGTTTACAGTCTCTTGGTGGAAAGTACAAGTAGTCCATGGGCCAAGTAGGTTTTTGGTAAGACCTAAGGTGATTAAGCAACACTATCAATCCAGCCTCAGTATACCATGGCCTACACAAAAATGTGTAACCATCCTGGAGTGGTAGCTATAGCCAGGCAGGGTTCAGTGAAGGATTGTACAGGGTTCAAAATTTAAAAATCCTCCAGTCATATTGAAAAGTATACCACATTATTTGTCTGATCATAAAGATTTCAAAAAGGTACAGTTTGGACTAGTTATGACCGAAAGTTATGGAGTTATGGGGTAAAAACAGCAAAAATAGTGACAAAGGCCAATTTCACAGGGGCCAAAAGGGGTCAAAAGTTAAATTTGCTCCAATTTTGGTAAAAAGTGATGCAAATTATTGGTTGCGCCAATAAGATTTTAAATAGGAATAATTTGCTTGATCTCTTATGCTTAATTATCATGTTACATGGTAAAATATGTCATGTCAGAATCCAATGGACGCTGACCTTGGTTGTCCATTAGTTTAGAGGCCAAGCATTCAAAAGAGTCAACACTATTCAGTTTTTTAATCTTGTTAGCGCAACCAATAATTTGGCCATATTTTACCTAAATTAGAGCAACTTTATTTTATTAACCCCTGTACAAACTGAAATTGGCCTTTTCCCACCATTTTTGCTACTATTATCCCATAACTTTCAATCATAGATAGTCCATATTATACCTTATACCTTTAATATGATTGGAGCATTTTAAAATTTTGACCCCTGTGTAATCCTTCAGTGACCCCTACCTGTCTTTAACTACCACTCTGGGATAGTTATCATACATTTTTGTGTAGACTGTGGTATACTGAGGATGGAGTGTAAATGTCGTTGAATAACCTTAGGTTATTAGGTCAAAAAAATTGCTGTGGGCTCAGGGACTAAAACGAATTATCCTGAAAATGAAATGTGGAATTTTCCTCCACAAATCCATTTGAGTTTTATTTGGACCTGCAGTGAGATACCTGTGGTCACGTAATGGATGATGAGCAACACTGAAGTCTTTCTTTGGTACCTCAGTGATAATTTATGCTTCTTGTAGTTTTCTCGTCTGACTTTATTGTTAATTTACTAAAATATATTTTTCCTCCACTATAGCATCACATGAATCACATGAAGTTAAAAATGTATGACATCTCTGATACAGTCAACAGCTAATTAAGAGTGATCAGTCACTGCAATAATTTCCAGTATTCCATTCAAATACTAATGTCGCTGCTTTACTTTCCAGTTTTTCATTTTTATAAACATGCATATATGATTCAACAAATTATGATTACACTGTGCCCACTGGGCATAAACCAATAAAAGCATCCTTTAAGTCTTCAGGTTTAGGTGGAGTTAGAACAGCCAGCATAAACAGCACTGCCACTAATTGGTATTTTACTCACACTGAAATCCACTTGCACATTTGGTATATTCATGTCGGTTCAAAGGTGGGAGAAAAGGGAGTTTCACTCAAATAAAGCAGCACAAAGCAAGTTTTGGTATTTTTGTTGACTGGAACACAGATACAGTCAGGTCCGTAAGTATTTGAACTGTGACAGTTGCACCATGAACAGTTTCTCCAATCACAGCCACAGAAGGCTATAACTTCTTCAGAGTTGTCTGGGTGTGTTGGTGGCTTCCCTCACTAGTCTTCTTCTTGCATGGTCACTCAGTTTTTGAGAACTGCCTATTCCACACAGATTTACCATACAGCACCATACTGTTTGTATTTCTTAATGACTGATGTAAATGAAGTCCAAGACATATTCAGTGACTTGGAAATGTTCATGTATCCTTCCCCGGACTTGTCTGAAGAAAACTGTGCAAGTGATGATATGTATTACTTTATATTTATTTTGTCCAATTACTTAAGGGCTCTGAAACTGGAGGAACTGTTTATACAAATGGCTGTAATTCTAAATGGTTAATGCAATATATTTTTTGTTAAACCCCTTGAATTAAAGCTAAAAGTCGACACTACAAACACATCTAGATTGTTTCATTTCCTCCATTGTGGTGGTATACAGAAATTGTGTAACTGTCCAAATACTAATGGACCTGACTGTATTGCACTGACCATAGACCTATTAGAATTGTTTGTGGTGCAAAGCAAAGCTGACAAAACAGTGATCTTGTCTACACGCCAAGCTAACTTGCAAGAAATGCACGCCGCTGTCTGAAAAATGTAAATCAACTATTTCAATGACAAGCATCAAGCAGTGGACACCAGTTGATTAAAAAGGCATTTAAAAGTTTTAATGTGATTACAATAGCAATGTCAGTAATCTATTTTATCTGTATTTTTTTAAAATTAGAAATACACAGTAACCCCATTTAACTGATACCTCTGCAAGCAGAAATTGACTTAAATCTGCTTTTGAATGTGTGCTGAAGTTATTTCCTGAAAAAGCGTCTCTCCATTTAGTGAAATGTTTTCATTATTCTCCATTGGCAACGCTGTTTAAAAGTTATAAGACAAGTAAAGTGATCTGTTACGATTTATACGTCACTTCATGCATCACTTTTGTGCATAAAACCACTGCACCATGAATTCTCTTCTCATCTTAATCCCAAGTTCATGTGGGGTCAACGTGGACAATGTGCCCTAAGGCTGAGCCTTTTCGGGGTTCAATATTTTGCTTAAGGATGCTTTGACGCTTACTATTGGGGATTGAAGCCAGTGACCCTATGGTTAGAGGACAACCTGCGCTACGTAGTCAAGTATAATCCACCTGCCTGTTTTGTGAACAGACCAGCTGCATCCATATGAACCAAAATGCACTAATAAACAAGCATAAGACAGAATACTTTGGACTGGTTTCATTTCTTGTATCTATAAAATAGTGCCATCAAGTCTGTGATGATCCACTTCCCTTCTCCAGAAGTCACTTGTCTGAATGTCATAGGCTTTTTTGTGGGGGTGGGTTCAAGACGGAACCGACAGTAATTGTTATTGTTAAAACTATTTCTTATATTTGTAGTATTTCATTAAAGATTAACCATGCTTATTCTCTTTGAAGAGTTTGATTTTATGCTGATCAGATTTTGCAAAGAGATTGGTACAATTACTTTTTAAGCAAACAATATTCCTAAAGAAACCACATATATTGCTATTTATCTTATCATCTGGGGAAATATATCAGTAAAAACCCTGACTAAGGCCATGAGTGTGAAATCTTCCATTTTAGTGCTGCTGTGCAGGAGAATAAAATGGCAACATTTTAACATTAAAATCAGATCTATTCAAACACGCTAATCCACAGTATTCCACAATATTCCGGTTTATGTCAACCTTGTATCATCTTAGAAGTTATCGCCAGTCATTTTGTTTCCCACTGATGTCACACATGGTACAGAATAGTTCCTGTAGAAATGTAATAACATTGCTAAAAATATATGTTGTAGGTAATCATTGCAACACCACATTAATAACTACACCATGCAGGTACTCAATTGATACCCATGTATTTCCGTAACTTTAACTAATGATGGTATTTCCGTCATTAGACACAGTTGTCAAAGGTGAGTAGAATACTCAGAGAATTGATTGCTAATAATGTTTTATTTTGACTAAGGTTGTAAAAAAAAAAAAAAAAAACGTGAATTCCCCCTTTAAACTTCAGAACAAGACTTGGCTGTCAGTTTTGAGCCATTGACGCTAAAGGGCAGGGCCAAAAAACACAAGTCTAAAAACAGTATGTTTACCGGACACCTATGCCAGAGTGATACGACGGTGACCCCAAAGCACCTCCTTCTCACACTGAAAGCTCCGCCTTACAGCGGGAATTAAAGTTAAACTTATCCTCAGTGCAGGCAGCTATTCATGTGCCCGAGTCGACTGCACTTTGTAGATTTCTATTCCATCCCCCCCTTTTTATTTCAACACATCATCCTGCTGCCCAACAAACACTAATGAATTACAGTGGCAGAAAAAAACTTTTAAGGGTTTTTTTTTTTTGTTTGTTTTTTTATAAGCGTAACCTCTGGTTTGAAACAAATTACACTTGAGTAACTGACGTCTGTTGCTTCTTTTTTTTAAAAGCATCATTTTCTGTCATTAGTAAGCAGAAGCACCGCCCAGTCTTTAGTTAGTCACAAAACTAGTCATAGTGTCTGAAGGAAATTGACACAAAAATGTAAGAGCCACACCCAAAGTCAGAAATTGCCATTTAATGGAGCTAGTGGATGAATGAAAGGCTTTACGAAATGTAAAATTATACTTTCAGTCTGTGATTACATGTAGCACCAAATCTATATTTGTTATGTAAAGAAGCATTTTGGGTTTTTTTCTGTGCTTATTTCATGACATAATGTAAAAGTATGAAGTTTAAGACAGCTATAATCATCTGGAAAATCATTTTGTGTGTGTATTAGTCAATGAACAAGGAAATGGTTTGGTGATTGTTAGCTGGAAAGGGGTTTTTAAGAAATCAGTGTAAAGCAATTACCATCTTGTCCCGAGCTCTGGAGATGTTCTGTCAGGTCACAGCCGAATGCATTTTCACTTCCTTTCTTTTTGGACTTCTGCTTTGTCCCTTTATTCTTCATGTGGCTCCAGTTAGTAGGCCAGATGGCTAAAAGAAACGAGTCCTAGAACGCACAGCGATCGATCCATATGACCCTGAGAAAGGTCGAGTTTGAAGGTCGAAAAGCAGCCACACAGAAATCCCAGCAATCAGTTCCCAAAAGTCTGCAGTCACTCACATACTGACTAACCTCGCCGCTGGAGGCTGAGAGCAGAAATGACGTCACTTTTTAAACTTTAAGTCCTTTAAACCATCACTATACCAAATGATGGGAAGCAAAAAGTGAGTGTTCATTGACTGGTACGTGGCATTCCACTGTTTTAACTGTGAACGAGATGCAGAAGCGGTTTTAGAAGTGGTTGGTTTCCTGTTTTTTTTTTAAGCTCCAGCCAGTCTCTCTGCTGCGTTTTATCTCCTCCTCTTTTCCTTCATTCCACATAGTCTCCCCTTTCACTGGCTTCTCTGTAGCTGTGAAAACATGCGACATCCATCTAAAGCAGCACATTGACTCAGATCAGAATTAAGATTTTTCCGGATCGTCTGTGTTTACTGATGGCACTGGTATGGTGAGAAGTTTTCAAAATGTTGAGACCCAGCAGAGGGGAGGGAACTGAGAACACAATATGTGATTTCTGTATTTTTCTTGGATTTTAATCCCTGTTTTGCCCCACTTGTTTTTTTTTTTGCTCAACTGTGTCTAACGGGAAAGCTGCTCCCTGCTTTCCTGAATGCTTCCAATGTATACAACTTCCTGTGCAAAGAGCCCGGTTTGGAAAACAAAAACAGACTGATTCTGAAGGAAGAGGGAAGTGGGAGGCGACTGAAGCGAGGGCCTGAAGGACACAGATGGGAAATGTGAGGGGGGAGAGAGACTGTGGGGGGTGAGGAGCTGGTGGACACATGGTTCTCGTTACTAACACCAACGCTTTTTAATCTTTGGTTTCTAAACGGGACCACAACTTCATTACAACAGCAATACCAA
This sequence comes from Chatrabus melanurus, assembly GCA_900302635.1. Lineage (NCBI taxonomy): Eukaryota > Metazoa > Chordata > Actinopteri > Batrachoidiformes > Batrachoididae > Chatrabus > Chatrabus melanurus. The sequence goes on from OMMV01203468.1 coordinate 8,885, forward strand.
CGGCACAAACACGAAAGGCAAGATACATCTATTTTAGAAGTGAAATCCACTGATGAGTGTATTGTAATTTAATAAATGTGTAGCCTTGTCTTATGTGTAAATGTAATTTGATTACATCCCTGCACTACTTTACCAAAGCGGGATAATCAAAAACCGGAATAGCATAGATTCAAATGGGGTTTTTTTTTTTTAGATACAGATGAAAAATTACACTGTAAAAATAAAGGAAGTAATTCCTTTCAGCTTCTCCCAATTTCAACTCGGGGTCGCCACAGCAGATCCGATATGGATCTACATGTTGATTTGGCACAAGTTTTACGCCGGATGCCCTTCCTGACGCAACTCCTCATTACATGGAGAATGGGCAGGGGTGGCCTTGAACCGGGAACCTTACTGTATAATCTCAAAATATACACTGTAAATTTGTGTTTGAAATTTTTACAAAATACTGAACTTTACATGAAGCAGCATTTAAATACAGAAGTGTGAACAGTATTTTTTTTTTTCCCATTTTGGACTACCAAGAAAAAGTACGTGCTAGTGCACTGTAGCCTTTCCATAAATAATGCAACTTCTAATTATTTGTTCCGTTGATACTTAAGTATTGTTTATTAATTAAAACACTGCAATCCTAGTTCATTCACTTGTGTTTTATTGTGCTTCCACGTCAGAGGAGGTAAATCAACTGGATGTAATCAGGCTGCATTTAGCAAAGCACGATGTCTTCTTTTTAATTCGGACTCTGGAACAATGTTTCAAAACATGGGTGTTGCAAAGGTTTTGAAATATTTCACACACTGCTTTGAGTTTGCAATCACTTATTTGGAGTAACGACAAAAATTTTTTGTTATCATTCCAAAACATTCTTTAATTCAGGTTTCCCTTTCCCATTTTGTTGTACATTTCATTTTGTTGTATATTTTGTATTGAGTGTTACAGTGGCCTTTTATTGTAACCAGTCTCAGGCACACGTGTGCAATAATCATGCCATTTAATCAGCATATTGATATGCCACACCTCCCAGCTAGATGGATTATCCTGGCAAAAGTGAAGTGCTCCCTAACATGGATTTTAACAAATTTTTGAACAAAATTTGAGAGAAATAAGCCATTTTTTCTGTGCACAGAACAAATCTTAGCTGTTTTCAATGCACAACAAATGGGAAGGAAAACGAGCGTTTCATTTATATTTTTGAGTACGTTTAGCAGTAATTACTTAATATTTTTTGTTGAACCCTTTGAATTAAAGCTAAACGTCTACACTAGAAGCACATCTTGACTGTCATTTCAACTCTGTTGTGGTATACAGAGGCAAAATTACAAGTGGCACTGTCCAATTACTTTTTATAACAGCAGTCTTTTTGCCCACATTCTTACTTGCATAAGAGTTACTCATTTGTACAGCTAGTTCAGCGTTCTGCCTTGCAAAGTTGATATTTTTGTGCCAGAAGTGTTTTGTGAATGTCACATATAATCTACATGACCAGAGCTTGCCTCGACAAGACAAAGCTTTCTTTCTGCACCATAGGAAGAGGAGATGACATCATTCTGTCCATACAAAGCCGCTGACATCCCGCTCGTTCTTTGCACTGGTGAAAATAGGCCCAAATTGAGAATCCATTTCATTGCACCACAATAATAAGGGATTATTCTTGTCCTTACGATAAGTGCATGTCCTCAGAGTGGTGGAATGTCTTTGCCGAATAAGTGCTTCTGTTAAAAGGAATGGAAATTATGTCACATGGGAAATGTTTTCAAATTCAGGAGCAAATGTTCCTAATATTTATCAAAATAAAAAATTGGACTTAAAGACATTTAAAAAGTTCATATTTCTTTTTAAATCAAATCAGGCACTTATAACCAACTTTACTTCATTTGCACCAAAATAGTTAAACAATTTACACAGTACAGGATTAGTTAAAATGTTTGCATGTTCAAGTTATCTGGATCTTTATGACCCTAAATGCAGTGGTAGTTACCGCCTTGCTTCCAAAATAAAAGTGCAGATTTGAGGTGTAGTACTGGGCACGTCACATTTGTGATTTCAGCAGTTTTCTCTCATTAGGAAACTACGTTTTGTGTGAAAAACTGATTGATGGGAGCTGATCTGATTAGCCATAGTTGACTCAAGCTGATACCTACTGATAATGGACATTACCATCTGCATTCCAAGCCAATGACACATTGAAAAACACTGTTACCTAAATTAGGTGCTGTTGCCGCGTTTGCTCGCATAACTCAAACAGCTCTTGTCAACGTGAAAACTTTACACATGGAATCATGTCATTACGGCTTCATCTCTGGTAGCTTTTAAAGCATTCTTCAAATGGATCAACAAGGACTAAACTCTGACTACTCTTATTTCTGCTTTTAAGTTATCCTGACTCCACTTCCAAAGCCACCTACTGGTCAGCACACTACATAAAACACTGCCATCATACACTTAATACAACTTTTGGAAAATGTTATTTTAAATACCCCAAATAATCTGTGAATAGCCTTTCCTGAGAGAAACACTTTAGCCTGATTCCAAGAGGTGGTCAGAATGAGCAGGAACGCTGGTGAATTTGTCTTCCTTTGTAAACGCTGGCAGCAGCTTGTTCTGTTCCTGTCTTTTGGGTTTTTTTTTGGTCAGTGTCTATTCATTTACCAGAATTCCCAGGAGATGTGCAGCTAAACAAAAAAAAAAAAGAAAAGAAAAGAAAAAAAGCCTGTTCAAATGAGCCTGCTGACTAAATGTGAGAATTGGGGTTTGAATTGTAGAATTGATGTTACTTTCCCCAGAAGCATAATCAAATATGACAAGGAATTTGCTATAAGCTCCAAAATGTATTAACAAGTCCGTGACAGAAACGACTGCAAATCTGAATTTCCCAATAGATAGAACTGCATGAATTACAGTATTTGTTTCAAGCAAACAGCGGTCTTTAACACTACAACAAGCAGTGTCTGTTTAAAACTTGTACGCGCCTGAAGAAAAAAAAAAAAAAAGCACATATTCAAAATCGGCACATTCAGCTGCTTAGGGCCCATTCACACTATGCCGTGACGTGACTGACGCTGGACAACAGAGCAGATTCTCAAAAATCTCTGTGAAACGCTGGAAAAGGCTCGCTCCAGGGGTCCAAATTTCCTGTCTTCAACGCCGGTGGACGCCGCACCGGTGGAGCCCGATGCCCGGTGACGGTCCACCGACCCACCACGACGCAGTTCAACTTTCGCCATCTGAGGGTGGGCGCACCGACAGCGCACTCCACGGAACAGCAGCACAGCCTGGTGGAGCTGATTGCCGACCCAACGCTCGAGACGCCACGCAACGCAGCCCGCATAAACTCGACGAAATTCTGCAACCTCCTCACCCGCCACCTCAAGGACCTCAAGCTCACACTCCTGTCGCAGCCTCTCCGGGGCCGCCCACCCTCTCCGGGCTCCAGGAATGGAATGGCGTCCGACGTTGGCCAGCGGAGGCGAACAGAGCAGTAACGGCGTAGTAGCGGAGGTGACGTTGTGGTAGCGGAGCTCAACTCTTGCCGGCCTTTTAGCATGAACTTCAAAAGATTTTAAGCATGTTGAAAATTTTTCCGGGACCACAACGAACATCAGCGTTGCCCGACTGATGTCGACTTCGCTCTTGCGGAGTCTAGCGCACCTTGGCGCTGGTTGACGTTAATCAACGTTTCACTCTCCGTTGGCAAATGCTGGGCTAATCGTCAGTGTGTGAATGGGTCTTTAGCTTTTCTAAAGTAGGACTGCACCTCAAACAATGCCTACCTTTAAAAACATTAAACCACAGTTCATAAGAAAAATACTCTTTATTGTACATGTGACCTAAGTAGAAAATAATCAGTCATGAAATCCATAATCTCCTATGTCTGGATCCTTTTCTTCATCATCCACAAAACACAGCATAGAATTCAAAATCAACAAGAACATTCAAAAGAAACCCATCAAAACAACAGTCTCAACAAGACATGGCATGGAATGACTTTGAAAGTCATTTCACAAAGATTCATGAAAAGCAGAAATTCCAATGGGGGGGGAAAAAGTCAGTGAAATGCTTATTGCTATTCAATTGCACTGTAACAAAGGACAAAAAAAAAAAGTTGTCCTTGTAATCCACTGCATGTTTAAACAAGAGTAAAGCCAGCTATACACTACATGATGACATGATACAAATCTGCATTATGCCAAGATCACAGGGAAATGGCGTTATGGAGTGTGTATGCAGTAACTGCAAAGGGGTTGTGTGTTGCTGTGATAAGACAGTGCTCGAGCGTGTTCAAAACTTCTGCGGTGCAACCGGTGCCGTATTTCCCATAGTGCATCACAACATGTATTGCATGGTGTTACATACATGTTATTACAGGCAGAGAGGATGTTTCCGTCGCTGAAACCCTGAATGAGAGTGGCTGAAAGAAGGTGTGCACATGATGGTGTCCAAGACACATCCACGTTGCCTCAGAGTGGCCAAAGAGAGGAAAAATATAATCGAGGGAAAAAAAATGTATAGCGCTCTAAATGCTATTGCATGTGCACGACATATTCATTCCCATGGGTTAATTTGTGTACAGCAGACAACTCTTTCTACAATGTTAGCAGTGCATACTGCCAAGACGTTCAATACCACATCTGCATGCACATAACTCTCTGAGCAAACTATCTAGTCTGTGTTCAATGAAATGTAGTTCTGTGTTTGCCATTATCCACATAAACGCACAACAGTAATGTCTATCTCTGTGTCACTCTCAACTTGCTGTGCTCTGTGTGTGCTCAACTTGGTACAGTGCACGAACTAGTCAATTAACCTAATTAATCAAATTATCGGAACAAACCATCTCATGCACACACGGTAGCGTTTTCGAGCGCTCTATGTGGTAAAATGTGGACTCATTCAATTTTTTTCCTCTCCATCGCTCTGGAGCGCTACATGGACCACAGATGGAAACAGCCTATTGCAGAGCTCCTGCTCGCCTCCTTTGCTGTGCGGAGTGGATCACAGTAAAGGCGAACACCGTAATGCGTACCTTGTTATTCTGCATTCCATTGATGAGTTTATGATCTGGCAGTATCACATCGTATCACCGTGTAGTGCATGGCGGGCTTAGCTTTTACTAAAGAGCTTCATGTCCACAGTACTCTGCACACTTGATAAAAATATCAGTCATGTTTTCCTTAATACCTCCAGTTATTAAAATGCACCAGCCTAAGTTAGTATTGTGATTATATAATGAACTAAACTCAATTTAAATGTCAGTACAATGTGCGTCATTGATCAGTTTTGAAATAAGTGTAGTTGTAACAAAGCAGTAGCAACACTACCTTTGAAGTATAAGTAAATAAATCATTTAAGTAATTCGATACAAGTATACACATATCTGAGCAGCGTGCAATGAAGAAAATTTTTTCTAAAGCAAACCTCCTAAACTACAGTTGCACAGAAAATTGATTAATCTCAAATTACCGTAATGTCGAAGTATTTAAACATTCATTCAGTTTGCTTAGTGATACGTTACATAAACAAAACACAACAACAAAAAACAAACAAACATGAAACATCTCATCGTGATTATAACACAGCCGGTGTTCAAGTTTAATCATTTTAAAGGCTCAAGTATATTTGTTTTAATTACCATGTAGGCTGCTAAGTAAGCCAATTGACCTCAGACGGCATAAGCCTCTTTAATGAGATGACAGCAATAACTAGAAGGGCATTCATTAGCGTGCACATGGTAAATGACAAATGGACTGCATTTCTGTAGCGTTTTTCCATCTGATGCAGATGCTCAAAGTGCTTGACAAGGATGCCTCACATTCACCCATTCACACACCAATAACCGTGTGCTGCCGTGCAAACCGCTCAATTGCACACTAGGAGCAACTTGGAGATTAAAGACCGTGCTCAAGGATACAACGGGGACTCAAACAGAGGATCCTCTGGCCTGCCTCTCTGACCAGCACCTCCCCACACCTCTTATAATGTAAGAAGAAGAAGACGACTGGAACAGAGAAGGACTTTCTTAAAAAGAGGATGTGAAATTTCAGCTACAGTTTCCCAGAAGGCACATGAGAGGCTCGAGTCTAGATGATCTGTTGGTAACACTTTACAATAAGGGTACATTAATTAATGCAGTAATAAGCATTAACTAACACTGAAATAAGCCTCAACTGTTTTTAGCAACCATTTATTAAGGGTATTCATGTTAAATAAGGTATTAATTTATACATTTAACAATTTATAAAGATACTGAAGAACATTAATCATTTTTTACTAGTTTACCCTTAATTCACTGTTAATGCTTATTACTGCATTAACCAACATGAACACCATTAATAAATGATTACTAAACACATTCGTCTAATTTCTGCATGATCACTCAGTTTTTGAGAACTGCCTACTCCAGACAGATTTCCCTTACAGTACCACACTGTTTGTATTAATTAACGATTGATATAAGTTAACTCCAAGGCATATTCTGTGATATGAAAAGGTACATGTATCCATCCCCTGACTTGTTTATAGAAAACTGGCTGTGAATGCGATGACTTAGTTGTTTTATACTAAAGCACGCCTGTACTTGTGCATTCCAATATTTTGGCTTTAACTTTCTTCTTTTTTTTTTCCAATTTGGCAGTGTGGTGGCCTAGCGGTTGGTGCGACCGCTTTCAGTGCGGAAGGTTCCCGGTTCGAGGCCACCCCTGCCCATTCTCCATGTAATGTGGAGTTGGGTCAGGAAGGGCATCCGGCATAAAACTTGTGCCAAATCTGTTGATCCATGTGGGATCTGCTGTGGCGACCCCAATTTTAAATTGGGAGAAGCCGAAAGTAGATTATAATCAGTACGCTGTTCAGCGGGTCTTGGTGAAACACAATCATGCTCAAATTCAAACTCGTCAGAGATACACTCATTTGGAATGTCCACTTCAAATTTGGTGAAAATCAGTTTTGTTCAAGTTATTATAGTCACAAGAAAGTTTAACTGATGCATGCACAGAGTGGAAAATCTATATCTCCATTATGGCTTTACAGAGGATAAAACCCATCTAGAAACTACAAAAAAATAATTCTCTCCTGCAACATGAACCATAAACTGGAGGATGTACTCAAGCTGCCACAACAGAATTGTTGCCATAGAGACCATAGAGTTCTACCACCAGATTTAAACAATTATGCAATTCTTCCTGATGACCATGATCCCCATTTCTTATGGGCCAGCCCCAGTTTGGTTGTAATTTGTTTTTAACACATATAAGGGAGTGATATTTTTGCAATAATTTCTCCGAGACATGGGAACTCAAAGGACTTTTTAGAGATAGTTTTACATATGGTTAGCTTTTGGAAATAATTTGAGACCTTGATGGAAGCATGTGTGTGAATGAGTGCCCTTCTACAACTGTCAAAATGATAAAAGCGTATTGAATATGAGCCAACTGCATTTTAATGCATTATTACCCTATTAAGAAATCCGTGTTAAGGACATTTTCACGGGAAAGGTTGCAAAAATTGTCCTTCGTGAGCGGTGACCATGGGAGCAGATAAAAGACATTTTTGCAAGTCAAGTATGCACCATATTATCAGAGTATCATTATAAACTATCAGAAGGCTCATCGGCCAGCAGACAGCACAGTACTAAGTAGGCATGTACCAATATTGGTACGATTACTTTCTGCCCTTTCCTGAACAAGCACATGCAGAGAAAGTGAAGGCCAAGGGACAGTAATCATGTTCATGAATGTACTCTGCATGCACATGGAGGCTTGGGACACACACTGGCTTTTGATCCGACTTCCACCTGTGATACTCCAGGATCAAATGCGTTCCTTTCCTGATCATTTGTTTAACAACACAAATGGGAATTTTATGCAACCTTTCCTGTGCAAATGCCTTTAAAACAACTTTAACTACATCCAGAGGATTATTCTAGAGCAACTGGACTTCTTGATGGTCATGTAGATGTTTCATCTCTCATCCAAGTGACTTCTTTAGTTTTAAGAAGACTGTGGTATGCCCATTATACAGTATACCCTAAAGGCGCAATCTCACTATAACGTTTACCCCAGCGTTTGGTGAACGCAGGGAAAGTTGAGAAAATTGGCCAGACGTCAGCAAAAATCACGCTACCGGAATTTGGTAGCGAACTTCTAATGCAGCACGTCGTTCCACAAAGTGGTGTCTGCAGAGGTGGGCGTTAGCCGGCGTGCCATTAGAACAAGCGGGACTTTTGCCAACGTGGCGACGTGAGGGAGAGAGGGGGCTCGACACACCACTGTCCAGTGATTCTGAGCAGGCAGGGTGAAGCAGCACCCAAACGTTAGCCAGCGTAGATGATCGCAGCAGTAACTTAGGCTAGCGGAGAGAACTTGGTTGTAGCGGAGATTAACTTTCTCTAACAGTCTCCAACGTAGCCAGAGGTACGTCGGCAAACAGCGAGAAATCTTAAACATGGGAACTTTTGCACGCGGCATTCCAAATGTTTGCAAATACGTTCATCTACGTTGGCCCAAACGTCTAGGTGAGATTGCACCTTTAGGGGTAAAGAGAATCTCTAATGTAAAACAAACAATGTCAATCTGTTTGACAGAGATCATATACCAGTTTCATTTGAGAGTTGTTAAAGTGTACTCATCTCCAGATTCTTCCATCACGCCCCGAGCATTTTGGGGATGCTTCACGCGTCTGTCATGGAGAGTACACCCAGCGATCCTCTGGAGAAAAGTAGACTTTAACAACTCTAAAGAGAAACTGTTTCAATAATGTCTTTTGCTAATCAGATTGACCTTGTTTGTTTTACACTAGAGACTCCCCACTATGGGTATATCGTGAGCAAATCACACCATCTTATTTTTAAAACTGAAGGAGTCACTTGGATTAGTGGCAAAACATCTTGAGGAACAACAAGAAGTCCTGTTGCTATGGAATAGATATCTGTTACTTGGATAACCAAAAACCATCACTGACAAATTCCGTCCAGTTTTTTTTTTTTTTAAAGTCTTTCTGACATCTAGTGGCCAACTAACACATTGCGTTAACAAGCAATTATCTATATGTAGTCTGTATGTAATAAGGTACTGCACACAGACTACATAAATAAACTAAGTACATCATTTATTAGCATGTAGGCAAATATGGTATGTCAGTGTGTTAATCCAAGGCTGGTGACTAGACGTTTCAGCAATATATATATTAAAAAGAAATTTTGCCAACATCTTTATCCGTTCCTTGAAAAAATTTTAATAAAACTAACAGTTCAGCTATTTTGCTGCATGTAAATTTCTGTTTTTAAACCACCTACTCAAACATCAAGTATAGTGTTAATACGAAGAAATGAAGGCAGAATAACGTTTAGCGCATACCGCACAAGATATAAAAATATGTATTTTCTGTGCTTAATAGAATGTTCTGCTCACAGGCAGATTTTCTGCACTCAGACACCAAAACATACTACATAAAATATGCCGTTATAGATATTTTTGGGTCACAGCGGGTCTTCCAGCTTCGAAACATCAGCTAAACTGTGGCTTACCGATGTCTACAGTAACATTCACATAAAGAGACGACCTCTCAACTGACAGAACCTTGTACGAGCAACTGTTGAGTCCATCTTTTCGCCACACTTGAGGTGTCCGTCCTAACAACCTCATCCTGAGAAAGAAAAAAAATGTGTCTATTGGAAGTTATGAATTTGGTGGAAGAATTCATTATGCAGATATGGAATTCATCTACAAAAAGAAAACCATAACATTCCTACAGCTACATCTACAAACCTGTCTTTGTTTATTTCATTTCCACTGTCCCGTTTGTGAAACACCATGGTGTAGCGAGCTATGTCAGCAGGAGGTCGGACAATCTTCATTTTCTGCAGTTCAACTCTGCCAGAAGCAACATAACCACACACATTATTGGCTGAACAACATAATATGCAACACTATGCAAAAGCACACCATTTAAAAATAACAAAAAGCTGCTAAAATTAAAACGCTTATAATTAAGTACTGTGACTCTTTTGGCTGCTTCTATTTGCAACATGCAGATACAGCAAGGATCTGCATGTTGATTTGGCACAGGTTTTACTCCAGATGCCTTTCTGACACAACTCCACATGTAGAAGAATGTTGGGACACAGGTGGGCTTTGAACCCTGGACCTTCGAGCTGTGATTTCCAAGTGCTTGCACTTTGACGCCAAGTACCGTATTTTCTGGACTATACGTCGTGGTTTTTTTTTTTTTTTTTAACTTGTTTGGGAGGTCCTGCGAATTATATATGAAAAAAAATACGCCATTGTCATCTATGGTCACAAGATGGCACCGTATACACGCATGACAAGCTGCTCCTGTATACTAAATGAGGTATTGTGAGTCACACTCCGGAGCAGAAGGTGGCCGTAACGCATCATTAAGCTGGATGCCAACTGCTGTAAAGCAAGAAAAAAAAAAGAAAAAAAAGAGGATCTGAACGAGAGAGATGTTCTGTGTCTTAGAGAACGAGTAAATTTAAGAAATCATGCTCTCAAACTGAAAGACCGTGCACTGGAACAAAAAGAGGGAATATACTTTTCATACATCAGAGATGTTCAGGGCTAAGAAGAGTGGAGAGGGAGAGGAATTTTGTATGCCCGGTGTGCAGAAGAAGGGAAGAAGCGGAGGAGGTGGCGGAGGTGAGGGAGATGGAGGTGGAGGGGGGAACCCTGGAGGAAGTCCAGCAGTTCCGCTACCTAGGAGATGTGCTAGACTGTGAATCGGGAGTGGAGAGGGCGGTAAGAGCAAGAGTGGCTACGGGCTGGATGAAGTGGAGAGAGATGGCCAGCTTGCTGGTGAACCAAGGATTGCAACTAAAGATCAGAGGGGGGGTCTACGAAGCGTGCGTGAGATCAGCCATGCTGCACAGGGCGGAGACGTGGGCGCTAGATAAGAAGACGGAGGAAGTGCTTCGGGGATGTGACCGAAGAATGTTGAGGTATATGGCCGGAGTGAGGTGGCAGGACAGGGT